>OMLB01040093.1:5042-21610 GCA_900302555.1 Myripristis jacobus | reverse complement strand
TATGAAAATCAGCATGTAGAGTTCCTTCAGTTCAAAGTGTATTTGTCTTTGCTGATGTTTTATGAGCTAATTAAAATCTTTTTCAACCACGCATAATCCATTCAACCCTTACCATATCCTGGCCCAGCAGGGGTAGGCGGACCAGAGGTGATCTGCATCCCGGTCATCTGATTGGTGACTTGCTGCATGGTGGGTGGGGCCCCATACTGTTGGGGATAGGAAGGGTGTGGCCCAGACAGGTTCACTGCCCCCGGGTTGTATGGCTGAGACACAGCAGGCCTGCAAAAACATAAAAACTTTCAACATGGCAGGCACATAAACTACCTGTGCTTAAACCACACTACAGGTGCAAGTGCAGCTCCAATTCTTTGTGGAAAAATCACTTTGTTATGTTTTTGTACTTTTTGCCCAATTACCAGTGAACCAGGACGTAAACAAAAGACAGACTCAAAAGCAGCTAGTGTACTGGACGGTTCTGGTAAATGGTTATCCTGCAAGGTTAGAGATTTTTGCAAGAGGGAGAATCAAAACAAATCTGATTCTAGTTCCTGTAGCTTCAGCTATGCATGATGGAGCTGTCTGCACTTAGCAATCATTCCCCTTCTCAGGGGGTTCACACCAGTTAAAAGCACATGTAGAAACAGCTGAATATGAGCCCGCGGTTTGCTTTCAGTTCATTTTGTTATGCTAAGCCTTCCAAGCATGAGTAACTCCTGGCTATCAGATGTCACGTCCATCCTCCAGCACTCTTAAAACCTCATGTTTTTGGGTGTTCTGTAGTTGGTTCGTTCAACATTTCTACAATCCTAATGAACCACGCCGCGGTTTGTTTTTTGGCCATCTCTGTTTGGTTGTATGGTGAAAAATTGCATTGTTGCCAGCTGCCAAAATGAAGTGAACCAGCAGAGTAAACACAACAGAATTCAAACAAACAGCTCTAAACATGCTCACTTTGAGCACACTCCACGTATACAAACGATCCATGCAAACTTGCAGCAGCATATGATCAAAAACGCACAAAAATAAATTGTCTCTTGACGTTCTAAGCCTTGAACTCTGCAGGGTAAATCAATCTTCCCATTGCACACCTTATGAATATGATTTTACTTAGTAATTACCTGGGTGGTGCCTGGGTCATTGTTGGGGGTCCATTCTGCATATCCCCCTGGCTATACTGAGAGTACGGCTGAGGCGCTGAGACTGGAGGAGGCCCAGAGGTAGGGGGGCCCCTGGCAGGACCTGAAAGACGGATCAAATATTACACACATACCTGCAATAGGCATAATCGTTTTGGCAAAATATAATCCTGAATCTCTCTGAAATCCATCTTTCTACAGTGATGGGATTAGTGCAGCTAGCTGAACATGGCTATATGCCACCGTGGTTCCCAGATACTATTTTAGCACCACCTGGTTCCTGGATTCTCCCTCTGGGTTTAGGAGGACAGACTAAATATTGAAACCAGGCTAGCGAGGACTGTGCGTTAAGAGGGTCAGTCAGAACCATGGGACCAAAGGTCTGATCAGGGACTGAAATCAACACCAGACATCTGACAATTTTTGTCTGTGGTTGGTAATTCCACTGTCAGATTTGTTAGGCTGTCAAATTGTGATCGGTGTTTAGTCCTCTAAAATTATACTCACAGCTTTGAAATCTACACATTTTTTAAACCATGTGTCACAAACGCAAGGTGTCCAAGCTCAGAGAGATGAGGAAAAAGCAAGACATACCACTCTGCTTTTATAACTAAATGCTGAAATAGCAACATAGTATCACAGTAAGTGGTAGGATAAACAGTGTAGGTCATTGGCATGAATGAGAAAATATGATACATGTCCTAGTACAATGCGTAAATGCTGCAGATTTAGAGTTCATATCACAGGGCTGTAATAAACAATTAAAGGAAAAATGACTGTTTGAGGTCAGTAACAGATTGGCTGCTGTGGTAACAGCTGATGGCGTGGGACATGCTTGATTGATCTTATTCTAGTGCTCGTGAGGAAGAGCACATGGTGGCAAGGATAATATCCTCTTATAGAGACAGGTAGGGCTGTCGCGGTGAAGGAATTTCCCCTGAAGCGATTTTGGGTGGCTCTATAGCACAGTATAAGGTATTAGCACATGCTTGAAAGGTCACAGTGCACACAGAGGTAGGACCATGCCTTTACCTAACTCCATAAGCTTCAGATAACTATCCTGACACATTATTTACACTCTTAAGATCACTTTTGTGTTGCAGTAGATGTCTTTGTTCGATGGTTTGCGCACGGTCACCCACCTAATAACACAGCTTGTGATTGGAGAGGAGAGTCAACATGGCTACCAGCAATTTCATTGACCAAAACAGTTGTAAAGTGTTTGTAAAGTCAGCATTAATTAGAGAATTACATAAAACACTGAATTATCATTGTTATGATTTTCAATATTGTGCAAAAATAACACAATATTTCCTTGATGGGAGTATCAAACCCTAGGCTGGATTGTAAGAACTAGTGACAGCTTGTAATGGCTGAATAACGCCCTGTCGGATAGTTTTTAAAGTAAGTTGCTACATACATGTGTTATGGAGATATTATAAAAAAGTAACTTTTGCTATCACAGCCAACTGGCGCGACCCCGGAGGGTTTTTAACATTCAATACACATGGAGTGAAGTGTAAAACAAGAAGGGCATCGCCTCGTGAAAAAACAAAAAACATGAACACGGCGGTTGTGGCGGTTGCTTGCCAATAGCAGCGTATTGCGATATTGCGATTATCGCGACAGCCCTAGAGACAGGACCTTTTTGGCCAAGTATGTCCCACACCTTTCTCTGGCTCTGACCCAAAACAGTGATCGCAGAGCATGTAGGAGTGGGAAATGAGCAAGAAGAGAGACAGACAGAAGGCAGTTACCTAAGTCAAGAGGAGAGGACAGGTCAGAGACGGGATTGGCTGCCACAGCCTTAGAGGGAAAGCTTGCATAAGGAGAGTAACCTGAAATACAAGAAAAGAGGGAGAGAAGACAAATACAGAGAGATGGAGGGAAACGCATAAAGCAAGGTGAAGGAATGAGGGGGCAGGAGAGATTCAGATGAAGACAATGCCAAAGCTGGAACCGCAGTGGCACAGTGCTCTTTCTCACACATGCAAGCACGCTCACACAGAGGGAAAGGGGTAGGACATTTCAAGGTTACAGTCTTGTGAATGCTTGAACAGCATCATGGCAAATCTGATGTGTGTCCCTCCCGCTTTCTCTCGCTCTCTCACACGCACATTCAAAAACACAGAGGAAAAACAGACGGAAGCTGCACTCTACCTTGTGGGGGAGCCCCGGGCTGGTAAGCTGACGCAGGGCCGTTGTAGGGCGCATAGGGGGCAGGGTACCCCCCACCCAAAGGAGCGTAGCTGGGCTGGCCGTAGCCGGGCTGGGGCTGGCCGTACGGGGACGCCATGGGTGTCTGCTGGTTTACATTCATCCTCAGTACATCCCTAAATCTGAATTAGAAAATGACACAATCATCAAGAGTTAATCAAAATGATCACTTGCAACCAAGCCTGTCAACAAGCTGAAAATGGATATTTCTGTATGAAAGCCTGGGGGGAGTAGTGATGATAATGAAAGGAAAGGTTGTTACAATAGTCCCAGGTTCCCACTGGGACTGAAGTGAAGGCCTTTCTCTCCAGCAGAGAGGAGAATCTGCCCACACAGCACAGTTCACACTAACAGGAAAATATGCTGCTATAAGACAATGACCAGAACTTTAAAACACTGCAAGATCTGAGAGAGCACATTTGCCGCCAAGTCTTTGACTTCATCCTTTCATATTATGAACAAGTTTTGTGCAAAAATTCTGGAGACGATCGGTTATAGACTACAGTCTTTTCTGTTGTCAACTTTGGCATCAATAAAAATCAGGACAGTCACAGGAAGACACATGACCCAGATTGAGCTGGGATTTTTATGCACCTGAACTAACAAACAAAGGAGAAAGTACTCCACACACAATTTCTTCACACTGCACGCCTGCTCATTACGTTTCAGCAGACATGGCAGTGAACCACTTATATCCTTCATATTTCCTGGATCAGAGAAACACCTTTATTAGCTTTCAGTGTTTGACTTGGCCACACCTTCAGATTGCACCTAACCTCACTAACTATGGTGGCACTTCTCACAAGCCGAGCCATAATGAGGGTCAGCTTCACACTAACTCAACAGCTAAGTTAACACTTTACCCAGAGGATGCATTTCCAACTTCAAAGGAAAAAAGAGAAAGGCTTAAATCCAGTACAACTTTAAAAATATAGCCTTGTTATTGAGTGTCATGACACAATCTGCACACTGTTTTTCACGGTATCTTTGTGTGCTCCATCATACCTACTTGTTGTTGAGTGTCCTTTCTACTAGAACCTGGGGTTAGGAATAGGGTTCTGTTGGATTTGGATTATAAAAATCTGAGGGCCATCACATCAGATCATTTGCCTACTAGACAAAGTACCAAAATGTAACTGGATAAGGCAATCAAGTTACTTTACAGCGTAGGATTGTGCCAATTTCATCCTGGCTAACAGATGTGGACCAACTGTTGGTAATACACTAGCCTCTTGAAGTTTAGCCTAACCTGTGTGGTAATATGTGTGTGTGATGAGTATCATCTGACAGACAAACACGGGCTAAGCGAGCAGGGGGCTTTGAATAATTCAGAAGTGCAGGTGCTACGACGAGAAACACAATCGCCGGAGTCGTGCAGCTATTAGTGCGACGGGCCTGTTGACTGACCCACATCTGCTCCTCTGGATAGTTAGTTACATGGCTGGCTAACAGCATTTACTGTGCCTTAGCCGTTTCTGTCAAACACAGACGCATACCAACGAAAGTTATTCTCCCAATAGCAAGAAACTTGAGACAGGCCACTGTACCACTAACTACGCTGATCAACGTCAACTTGACAGAAAGCAGAGCCACGACAAAAGCTAGGCAGCGTTAACCGTATGCTAACAAACTCGCTACCGCAAGCTAACCTGTCAACCGAAACCTCACAACACTGAACCTGGCTAACGCAAGATGCATGCTAAATGCTACTAGCCTAGCCAGAGGGCGATGCGTATATAGCAGTATCATTGATTTCCCAGACTGTCTGCTTGTTGGGGCCTAGCTAGCAACATGTTAGCATCTGGACTGAGTCTCAATCACGATGACAGCAGCGGTTGTTGAATCAGCTGTGACCAAATCCACACACCGGAGCTAGTTAGCGGATGCTAGCCAACTTAGTGGGCTTCGGCTATCTCGCAGAGCGACTGGCGGCTAGCGGCGTTAGCTAGCATTAGCAGCGCAGCAAAATCCCGGTGCTCCCGTAAAGCTCGGCTTGAATGTCACACATCATTGGTTTCATATCGAAACATACCCCCCAAAGTGTTGTAAATAGCGAGGCTGTCCCCTGTTCAGAGCAGAGTTTGAAACCCGGTGGTCGACAAACTGTTACGCCGATGTCGTCCCGGGGTGTTTCTCGCTAATCCCTTCGTTGGTATGAGAAGCGGACATCCACCGGAACTGCTGCAGCGCTGTGCCACGTCCGCATCCGGACACTGCGGAGCGCTCCTTCCTGTCCGCCGTGCGATGTTTTTACTACGACGGCAAAGGAGTAATCTAATTCAGTGACTGTCAAACTTTTTCAATGATGTACCCACTTTGAAACATTTTTTTTTTTCAGTCAACTGTCTCCCGAGTTACGACGGCTTATTAGGGCCAATGTAGAGAGAAAAATTATGGAATATTTGGTAATATTCAGAGAAAAAAACTCGGAATTAAAGTCGTGAATTTACCAAGAAAAATATATTAAGATATTCTAAGAGATTCATCTGGTGAATTCATGAGAAGAAACTGACAATCATGAGACAAAACACGAAAGTTCTGGGATTATGAAGTCTCAAATTTGCGAGAAAAAAACCCAAAATCAACAAACAAAGAAAGAAAAACGAATTTTCCAAGTTTTTTTCATAAATTTGTGACTGAAATCTCAGAATTTTCACGTTTTTTCTTGCAAATTTACCACTTTAATTCACCCTGTTGAGAACCACTGATCTAACTGACTTACATCCATCCTCTACAGCCTTTCCCTAATCCTAACCATAACAGACTTATGCCCAGCAGAAACTTTAACCCTAACCTTAACCTAACCTTAAACCTAACCATAGCCGATAAGGCAAAATGACCACTAAAAATGGAAAAAAAAATAAAAAAGGCTTCGCCACCCTCAGGAAAAAATGATCGACTCCAGGATGAAGCTTTGTCTTATCAAAGTAAATCAAGAATTAATCCATGAGATGTCATCTAACCGTGACTCAGCAAGTCCCAATTAGCTCAGCCGGTGGTTTCTTTTAGGTTCAGCTATCTTTGTTATTTGGGTGTCCCACATCAGCTTCTTAAGGAGCAGCTCCCCTTTACAAGCAGTATGAAGGAAATTACTCACCAGTGCACATTTTATAATGACATTCCTTTTTATTTGGAAAAATGTATACACAGTGAATATAATATGCAAAGGCCCACAAAGGCCAGGGGCTATGATACTAATGTGATATATTTCCCTGTGAGGCCCATAGGGAAATATGTTATCACTTGTGCCTGCCCAGGTTGGTCAGAGGTCAGAGGTCATTTAAAGCACATGGCCCCTGGAGCTGCTAGGGAGTCACTGTCTTGCCTAAGGACATTTCAGCAGGGCAGACGGTTGCCAATGTAGAACGTGGACCTGGATACACTTGTGGTCTAGAAAAGGAGTTATTGTCCAGAAATGACAGTGGAGCTATTGGATATGGACAATACAACTAGAGACATTCCTGGAATACTCCCACTTCACACCCTCCTCCTCCTCCTCTGCTCTAAGCTCTGGGGTGCTGCTGCGAGATGGAGACGAAGTCGGCTGCTGTGGCTTCTGGCCGGGGCGTCTGCGCTGTTGGTTGAGAGAGAGGGGAGTGGTGTTGGTTATTTCAGGAGGGTATATCAGCAAGCATCTCCTGGTGGAAGCTCTCGAGAGTGACATGGCAAGTGTTGAATACAAGGGAGGGTCAGGGCACATGTGCACCACACCAACACACACACACATGCACGCGCGCACACACACACACACAGACTTTTGCCCCCTCTCACCCACCAATATGCACCCGCCGACACAGCATTCCACTGTGAGCAGATGAAAGCCAGCCACCCCCTCGTCTTCCTATGGGTGGAGTGATTGGGCACGGTCACAGAGAGGAGACGGAAAGGCAGTGCACACACACGCACGGCGGCCGCAC
Source organism: Myripristis jacobus (assembly GCA_900302555.1). Lineage (NCBI taxonomy): Eukaryota > Metazoa > Chordata > Actinopteri > Holocentriformes > Holocentridae > Myripristis > Myripristis jacobus. The sequence goes on along the minus strand of OMLB01040093.1, from coordinate 14,340 downwards.
TCACTCACTTGTACTTGCATAGTGTGAGGAACTGAAGACGGGGAGAGCAGCTGCCTCACACACACAGCAGGCTGTGAGCTGTGAGCTGTGAGCAGGGATGGTGGCAGAGGAGGTTGTGGTCTCCCTGTCTGGGGGAGCCCCGTGGGGCTTCAGGCTGCAGGGAGGAGCAGAGCACCACAAACCACTACAGGTGGCCAAGGTGAGTGTGTGTGTGTCAGTGTGTGTGTGTGAGTGCATGTTGCTGAGAAGAGTGCCAAGGTGGTAACATGAGCGGATGGATTGAATACGGCTGCAGCTGTTAATTGTGGTCTTACGCCTTGAAACGTGGTTAGTGGTCAGTCATGAAGTTGTTTGCTTATTGTTGCAGTTAATTATCTTTGTTTATTATCTGTAAATTGAAACATGCAAGCTAATAGCCACAAATGTGTGAAGCTTGTGGGTGCAGCTTAATCTATCATGGTTAAGTTGGGGCTTTGTAGGTCAGAGGATTACTCCTGTTCAAGGGTTTTTGATTATGGGTAAATCACTGTCCATTGGCAATTATCAGGTGTTTCTTTTCAATATGCTTCTGAATCAAACTTTCTGGGAGACATTTCTGCCAGGGACAAGGTGTATCTGTCGGAGGTACAGATAATGAATCAGTTGTGTCTGTACATGTGCATGCATGATTACCAAGATGACAGGATAGACCCACCGCTGTATGCCGGGGTCTTTGTAGCTGTGTGCACATGCTCACTGAGTGTGATGGTGCATGTGCACAAAGTGTGAACCGGTAAATAATAAACTTGTTTTACAGTCTGACCAGTGGAGTATGCATGCATGACACGATAAGTCCACATTAGGCCAAAGGATTGAGTGTGTTTTTTTGGTTAGCTCTCTCCAAACACTTTTAGTCTCTGTCCCTATATTCGCTGACAGTCCAGAATGTTCTCTCTAATAAGAAAAGCTATTCTGGAAAGGAGGAATGTGACCTCACTCACACTCATGTTAAATGTTGACTAGCCATTCATAAGCTGTCATAGCCTCTGATTCAAAATGGAGGCCAGCAAGGGATAAAAAGGTGACTCTGGCAACAGAGACCCCTCGTTGACCAGCATTTTCAAGCAGATAAGGTCACCTTACTAAGAGTTTGATGATGACGCCGTGTGTCTATGTGTGTGTGCATCCTCTCATGAGTGTATCGGTGTGTGTATGGAGGCTAGGCATGCCTCAGATAAGCCCAGTTGGGAATGGATTGCGAACTAGAGGATTAGAATAGCTCATTTAAGAGGAGCTGGAAGCTGCACATGGAAAAAAGACACTCACACTCTCACAGACACACACGGACATGCACTCACACTCTTTCCGATACTGTACATTTTTTTTGTTTGTTTCCTTGTGTCATACGAATTATTATTATGAGTTTCACAACATACTTACCCCCGAACTGGATCTGTCCAGGAATGTGGTTGATTTTCCCATAAGGTTTTATTTTGGGTATGTGTGGAACACATGGTGAGTGACAAGTATGCCCCCTGGTCCAGAGCGGTGATGCAGCTGTTCAAACCCCCTCTTCCGTCAGGCTCAGTTGCTCTGTATGTGTGTGTGTGTGTGTGTGTGCCAAACAGAGTGAGAGAAAGAGAGTGAGATTTGGAGTTTGTGCCCTTGCTTGTGTTCATACACACAATCAAATGAGCAACCAGGGTTACTGGGTCAAAAGATAAAGGGGAACACTGTTCACTCCAGAGGGTCCAAGTAGGTGCGGGAACACGTTGCCCCCCACTCAACAGCCTTCAGCTGATACGGCCTGTGAATTGGTGTGTATATGAGTGGGACGATAGGGGGAGGGCCTTATCTACCTCTTTTAGGGGAAACTGCAATCTAGTAGACAAAAATACCCCACTTCCCATCTATCAGGTCACTCACCCCATCCAACAGAAATACTTCCTGAAGGATCCTGTGACATCATCTCCCAGCGCTCATCATGACCTCACGAGCTATTCTGACTCTGGGGGGGGGCAAGCAACGTTTCTGGAGAGGGGTGCTGTTCCTTGAGATGCTGCTGAGCAATGAGCCTTCACCTGGTCTACAAGTCACTACATTTTGGCCATTAAATTCCTTGCCGCCTGTCACTCAACCATTTCTGGATTTACTGCATTGAATGTAGGCCCTGGGAAATTGATTATTAATTAGATTTGATTTAAACTGTCCTTTAAGGCTGGAGTGTTTTTGCGTGCCGGTCTCAATCCAACCGTTTCCAAGAGGTTAAAAGTGCCCCATGCAAAGTTGCTTGGGGATGATTGAAATGAGGACCCTTTAGACTCAACTGCCAAAAAAATAAAAATGTGAGTCTATGATGTTGAGTCTAAAGGGTCCTCATTTCAGTTGTTGTAGTTCTGTAGTTTCGCATACTGCACCTTTAAATTTTTAAACATGTTAAAGTAGCAGGCAGCAAATAACTGCTCAAACCTTGGGATGCTTGTTTGACAATGTATAAAAAAAAATGTGAAATAAAATGAAACTAAATATACTGTGTAGTTTGAATCAACATTAATGCGATATTAACGCCTTAACTCCCTGCAGGTGCGCAGACGCAGCAAAGCATGCAGGGCTGGACTGAAGGAGGATGATGAACTGGTTGCTATTGACGACCACATGTGCACAGAGCTCAGTCATGCTCAGGCCATGAACCTCATCGATACACAGACAGCAACACTTAACCTGAGGGTTAAGAGGTCAGAGCATGCATGCAAACACAAACATGTACTCGTCCTGTATAGGAAGTGCGCATTCATAGACACACACATGCAGACACACACATCAGCTGCTCAACTGCATGCACATATTCATATACACAGAAACAAATATTGTATACTTTCACACACTCTTTGATTGTAGGCACATAAAGCCACATCATATTGTGCATTTTCACAAATACAGTAAATAGAAGAAAGCACATTTCAATATACAGTATGCTGAAAAGTCAACATAATGTCTCATGTACTGTCTCCGTGTGTCTCCAGGGCTCCCACTGGACTGCACTCCTCCTCTCACTCTGTATCCCCCCGCTCCTCAATGAGGGTCCTGTCTCCTCCTGTTGCCCCACTGTCCTCCCACCGTCCCTCCATCCTCTCCCCCACTGGGGGACCCCGGGGCATTACCTCCCCTCCAGACAGCGAGGCATACTACGGGGAGACGGATAGTGATGCAGACACACAGACGCACACTCACCGTCGCCAGCGCCGCACGCCCCCTCATGCACGCTCACCTGGTCGTTATGACAACCATGAAGAGGAGGAGACCTCAGAGATGAGCGGGTAAGAGATTTATGGAGGGCTGATGTTTGTCTGATCTCTCTAACTTTTACTGTATTAGTTTCTTATTTGAGGAAATGAATATTCACATAATCTCAAAAGTTTAGACGTTTGAACTCAAAGAAATGGATTTCCCATTCTGTGACACGACAAGTGGCTCTTAATTGTATGCTTGATCACCTTTGTTATGTTTTGTATTGTCACTGAAGGTATGAGAGTGCTCCAGATGGAGGGCTTTCCTTGCAGGGGCAGTGGGAGCAGCCAAGGCTAGGCGAGTGCCTACCTGGCGTCCCACGGAGAGAACTAGTCTACCAGCCCCCTCAGACAGAGTGGGCCACCCCGGTGCACACCCCACACACTCTCACCCCTCACACACTCACCCCAACCCCTGACCAGGGATTGGTGGAGGCAGAGGGAGAAGGGGACAGTGGCTTCCAGGAGGCAGGGGGCTGCGTAGGGTTGACCTGCCCACCACTAGTGTCTCCTGAACGTGCTAAAGAGGCTTTGATGCTGGGATCTGGAAGACAGCTGGTTCCCATGGTGGGACCACAGCAGAGTCCCATCAGTGATGAGCTGTCTACCACCTACATGGACAAAGCACGGCAAGCCAGTGAGTATGAATATTGATACACTTCTAAACTGTTTTAAGTGCAATTTGTAGCTTCTATTCATCAATAAAGCATTACCATATTCATGTTGAGAGGTAAGTATCATTATTTTAAACAAACAAGTCCATCACTGAGAAAGTTTACAGCCCCTACTGACCTTTATGCTGCATTTTATGATCATTTTGTGGGAAATCTGGTGTCTTGCACCAAAACATATTGCTTTATGGCCGGAAGAAGGTTCTGTTTTCTGGCACAAACAGAGCTAAAACATATCGTTTCATGCAATGATAGATGGTGGAAGAAGCCAAAGAAATAATCACTTCCAACATGTTTATTCTTGCCAGTAAAGTGAAAAAGAGAACAAACACACATGGAGCAACACAAGGGAGGGTGAGAAGAGACAAATAATCCACACCCTCTTTGGGACAGGAGGCAACAGGGAAGAAATGTGGCTGAGAAAAATAAAAACATTCACAGTACCATTGCTGTGAGATAGAATCTACTGTCACCTTGACAGTGGTCTCCTTTGTTTGTTCCAGTAAGTTATCAAAACTATCCCCCTACTGCTATTTCACTGCTTAAAATGCCATACATAGAACCTTTATCTTAATCTTTAACTTACGTTTTACAGTATACTCTTACCATAGTTATTTATAGCATGCTGTGGATGCCTAAAGTAGTTCATCAATTTTTTAAGTGGAAAAATCATCTCATCTCATGTCATCAAATACACTTCGACAACTACAACTCGCAAATTAAAAGGAGCAGAGGAAGAAAGGCCACACACACTATTAAAATGTATGGACATAGTATGGACCTAATTAAGTCATGAGAGAACTGTTTTTGTACATTTCAAGAATTCCTCTGTTGTTTATAATAGCATCAACAGCTGTTGGCCATTGCCCTCCTAGCTGCAGCTTAAATCTGCAGCTAGATCCCCCTCTAGTGGTCCTTCCCTGTAACTGTAGCCTCCCTCTAAGCTGGATCTGCAGACAGAGAAGTTGACCATGATGGAGGTGAGATATACCAGATATGTACAGAGGTATTCCACCCCTCCTCCTCTCCTCTAACCCCCCCACAACAGCAGTCTGTCTCCTCTGTCAGTATTCTGAGCAGTTGCCTCGGTGGCTGTATTTATAGACACTGATGCGTCTCATGGACAGACTGGACATAACTCTGACTTACCACACAGCAGAGCCACACGGCTGAATGTGCAGTGTATTTATGTATACCGGTGCGTGTGTCTGTGGCTTTTTTAGCTAGACTTGTTTGGACCGACCTTTTGAGAAACCGCTGTTTTTATGAGGACCATTCAGGTTGTGAGGGCATTTTGTGTGGTCCTCTGAAAGGAAAAAAGCTAATTTTGTCTTATTGTTTAAGGTGGGGGTTACAGTTAGAATTAGGGATAAGTTAAGGTCAGGTGTTAGGAACAATACACTTGATATCTCACACCTACCCCATCTCCAGCACAGGCAGCTTATGGGGTGAGTTTTCGAGAGAAAAGGCACTGGCCCACGTGTGTGACTTATCTGCCACAATCCTGAAGAAAGAAGATTAGAAGATTAGATTTAGGTTATACTGAGAATTAATTAATTAAATCTATTCTGGCATGGTTAAGATTAGGGTTTAGATTGGTTTGGGTCTAATTTAGGAATCATTTGGGGTGTGATTTTAGTTAAGGTGAGGGACCAGTTATGTTGAGAATGTGTTATTTTAATCTTCTGAAATGGCTGAGGTTATGATTTAAATTGGTCTTTGTCTAGTTTAATAATTACCATGGGTTAGGGTAAGGGTTCGGGTTAGGCAGAGGCTGGGAAAGGCTGTAGAGAATGAATGTAAGTCAATACAATGTCCCCACAAAGACAGCAAAACCAACATATGTGAGTCTGGATATATATATGTATATGCATATATATATATCTCAGAGTTAGTGTTATAAGTTCTGCTGTGAAAGCCAATTGGAACTCCTATCAACTTACCTTAAATGCACAGAGACAGTGATTGATGAGGTGATGCTGCTGATCAAAAGTCAAAATAAATAACTATGCGGTGACATAGTTGTGACCTCTTGCTGCAGTAATGAGAGACCTGTGCTATAGTACAAGAAGCTGAGGACCAGAGCGCTCAGGTTATGGCTTTGCTATAGGACGGAGGGACAATAGTGACAAGCTGCTGACTGAGGAGGCCAGAGAGCTGCCCTTTCTCACATTACACGCACACACACACACACACACATGCGTACACATTGCTGTTGGCTTTGGGTATAGGATTGTTGGCTTTGGTATAGAGTTGTGTGATTGTGTGTGTGTGTGTGTGTGTAGCAGCAGTTAGGTGGTGTGAAGTGTCAACAGCAGAGAGCGTCAGATCAGCAAAGAGTTATGAGCAAGCGGTTCTCAATAACCTATAACCGGCCATGGTAACATGTACACAAACACACACATACACACACACTCAATGACACGGAGTCTAAACATCCTCGGGTGAGGGTGCTCCCTGTCCTTGCTTGCATGTATGTGTGTGTGTGTGTGTGTAAGAGACAGAGAGAGCCTAGACAGGTGTTCAATGCCTGTCAGACAGACAGGAATAGTGGGCTGACATCATGTGTTGGTTTGGGTCGTTGGAAAGAGACAAAGGTCTTTACATGGGCCGTGCCCTGAGAGGAGAAGGGGAAGACAGAGGGGAGAGACCAAACGCTCCCCCGTAAGGGTAGCACCGCACACTCTCCACTTCTGTGTGGGTGTGTGTGAGGGAGGTTAAGGATACACACACACATTTATGAGATGAGGGACCTCACATCTCCTTCGGGTTTGGACCTGAGTGGACACGCAGTCCCACACACAGTGTACGCAGGTAAGGTACATTGCTCGCACTTGATTTACATGTAGATTAACTGACACTGGAACAAATATATGTCAATTTGAACAGATTTTTTTTTTTGTTAAATTGAATCAGAATTAGTTCAGCAGTGTTGCTTCTGTGCACAGGGCTGTGAGAGTTGTATCTTGATGTTCATGTTATTTGTTGGTGTTGTACTCGGTGGACTTGGTGATCCTGGTGACTTAATGTAATGACGGGCAAGACGTTTACCTAACCAGCAAATTATGATCTACCTGCAATTCATCATGCTATGGTTTTATGCTGCAGAAAACGAATGACATGATTGGATATGAGTGTGTTAATACCAACAATGGGTCTGTTACTGTATGCAAAAGTAACTCAAGACACAAAAGTCACAAAACACTGAAGATTACTTTTTAACCTCCAGCCATCCTTTGTTCCAAGTCCTATTAAGGGTAAGATTAATTTTCTACAGAAAACTGGAAATTGAAATATCATGAAGTTTCATATTGCGGTAGTTTATCCTATTTATTTCCCGTATTTCTGTTGATTCTATTGGCTACTGTTGTATCTAGGCGAACATGACCCTGTTTGTCTGTTTATGTGAGGACAGGATAAAACGTGCATGTGTGCGTGCAGAGCTGCATCAAAATATAGTCCTGCAGCAAGTATTTTTGTGAGGATATTCATGTGAGATACCAATAAAGACTCAAATAGCCTTACACTGAGCAGACTTGTGCGCACACATGCACAAACACACACACACACACACACACGCGCGCGCGTAACACAGACACCATGATCTAACCCTCCTGGAGTGTGTGACTCAAACTCTGGAGAGCAGCAGGAATTCTTTGTTCCAAATCCACAACACACTCTCCTGTCTGTCATTGGTAAGCCTCATCCCAGCTCCTCACTGTGATAATAGTGCAGAAATCAGGTTCCACTCAGAGTCAGTGGGGTGTCCCACACTGTTTGGTTTCTGTTATTTGTTGCCTGTGTCTTGTTATGTATTCCTCAAAAGTCTAACCACCCTTTTTTCTGTTTTTCTACCCCTCTCCTTCCTTTCCCTATGTCTTCATCTCTGTCTTTGCCTCTCTTTTCCTCTTCTACTCTTTCAGAGTTGCAGCGTGGGGAGAGTGTAGTGGAGAAGCAGGTGAAAGAAGCTCGTACTAAATGCCGATCTATTGCATCCTTGCTGACTGATGCTCCCAACCCCAACTCTAAAGGGGTGCTTATGTTCAAGAAGCGCCGGCAGAGGGCCAAGAAATACACACTGACCTGCTTTGGCAAAGCTGAGTCAGACAGAGGAGGGGAGACAGAGGGAGAGACAGGAGGAGAGACAGAGGAGGAGGGAGGAAGTTCAATCCTAAGTGGCTCAGAACTGGACGAAGAGGGATTCTCGGCATCCTTTGACCCCACCTGGGATAGTGGTTACCTTGACCTGCTGGACAGGAGAAGCTCCGCCTGTCCATCAACCACACCAACCACTCCAACAACACCAACAGCCAATCACCACCCAGGACTGGACACCTCAACCTACCAGATTCCGGGGCTTGGAGCATCTGTCAATCAAACCTCAGAGCTGGAGGGTCCAGGATTGGATGGCTCGGCCTATCAGAGCTCATGGCTGGAGAGCAGCAGCATCAAACAGCCAATTAATCCCCATCCTGCTCCTAATCCTGCCAACATGTGTCCCCCAGCTGTGGCTTTGACCAACGGGGGCACAGTAGCTGTCAGTCGAGCCAATGTTGTTCTGAACCCGCCCTCTCAGGCACAACTTCCAAATCAAAACGGGCAACACAGCAGCCCCAGTCTCAGTCCTAATCCTAATCCTAACCCAGTCCTAAACTCAGAGTATAACCTGAGCAACAACCTCAACCCCAATCCAAGCTCTGTTCTGAACCGCACCGCACGCCCCTTCACCCCCGGCCCTACCTCTGCTCGTGCATCCGTCACCTCTGTGGTGTTTCGCCCTCCCCAACCTAAGCCCACCGCCGTAACCACGGCTACCAAACCCGTGGCGGCGGTCTCCATGGTGACCATCGCACCTTCTCGCCAGTCATCGGGGCCGGATGCGAGGAGAGCGGTGTCTAGCACCTCGCTCTACATCCCTCCAAGAAATAGCAACAACTCGTCTGTTGTCACTCCTCCCTCCGTCCACTCTCCTCCTTCAGCGCTCTCACCTCCCTCCTCCTCCTCCTCCACTGCGCCTTTCTCCCAGCCTCCTGCTAACCCACCACCATTTCCTCCTCAGAACTCAGCGCATGCCTCCCCCTTCTCTCCTCCCTCCACCCCATTCTCTCCCTCTGCTGCTCCATCTCTTTCTCCTGCTGCTCAAGGTCCCCCACTCTATCAATCACCTGCCCAGCCCTTTTCCCCTGCTGTCGCACAAACTCAACCGTTTCCCTCTCCTCCTGGTCCTAATTATCCTCCTGTCTCCCCTGGCATGTCTGTCCCTCCCTTCTCTCCTCCACAACCCCCTGCTCTGGCCCAGGTCTACAACCAGGCCCAGCCCTCTCCTCCTCATCCTCACCCTCCTCACCCTCTCCTCACCCT
>OMLB01040058.1:1710-22072 GCA_900302555.1 Myripristis jacobus | reverse complement strand
GGCCCAGGTCGCGGTGCACAAAGGAGAAATAAGGACAGGAGGCGCCTCTCTGATTCCACCGCTCACAAAACAAGCAGAACAAGGCACAATACATCAACACACAGCACAGGAACCTTTTTTTTTTTTTTTCTCCCGACATCTTTATAAAATGACAACAAAAAATTTACATTCAAGTCTGTCGATTGACACAAACACAATATAACTGTACATCATAAATGGTGTTTTTGTTCGGCCAGAGTGACAGTGCCCGCCCAAGCACGGTGCCGCATTTTGGGCCCCTATGCCGAAACACCACTGTCTCCTCTCGGCCCTGGTTGCCACAGAGGTAAAGCATCGATCAACTGAGCCCATTTATTTCCTAGTCACTAAGCCCAACCTACTCAATCCTAGAGATAAAATACACTACAACTGAAGCTGGCAGTATGGCACCGTCCCCTCCCTGCAGTCTGAAACAGTCACGTCCTCTGAATGGGTCCGCTGGGGGTGAATCATTCAAGATAGACTCTTTACACCTGGTGTTAACGTGTCTCGAAACGTGTCGACAGTGCATGCATTGGGATCCGGATGCAAAGCCAATCATAGTATATCGCATATCACATCCTTGTCATCCTGCATAATCTGGGTAGGAATCGTTGATTTGGGCAATCGGATCAAAACTCATCCTCAATATGTCCTGGGTGCATTAACATCCATATTTTTTTATGTGATCAAGCACTATCATATCACCTGAGATGCATGTTAATACCAGGTGTAAGGGGGGTCAAACATACCCTATGCAAGCTTTTACATATTTACATCACATATTAATTAATTATGCCAATCACAGGGTTTCAATGGTGCAATCGATATGGCAGTGCTGACGTATTACCACTAATCCCGATGTCCCTGCGGCTGAGCTGCAGGTCAGGGAGCTGTGAGAAGCTTCAGGGTGCCGTGTCTTGAAGCAGAGATTAAGCGGGAGCAGTGGACTGAGAGGTAAACAAGAGACAGAGGGAGAGAGAGAGAGAGAGAGAGGAAGAGACAGCGTGACAGAGTGTGTAAGAGGCAGAAACGAGGACAGATATAAAGACCCAGAGAGAAAGAGAGGGACAGCAGAATGCCATTCGGGGTCACAGCACTGCTGATGTTGAGGGAAAAAAAAAACAAAAGAGAGGGTGTTCCGTCTTAAATCACCCGTGTTCTCTTCCCGTGCATCCTTGTTCAGTCTCCCTTCGCAGATCTGAGGTGACCGGGCATCGCCGTGTAACGAAAACGTCCTCGTCGCTACCTCGTTTAACACCTAGCCAATCTGAGCTCGATCCTCGAGGAGAGTGGCCAAGGACACCGGCAAGGGGACAACGTTCTGTGAGGGGCCGAGAGAATCCGACCGGTTTCCGAACAAGAAGGAGGACAGTCCACAGTCAGGTGTAAGAAGTCACCGAGGATTAAGGCCATCCTGAGGAAACTGGGCTCCCTGTCACGTCCCCGAAACGATATCTGCACAAGAGAAAACAGAAGGAGGAGACATTTTTACCTTGTGTCCCTGTTTCTTCATACACAGCTTATTTGTACTAGCTAACTATTAAGCACATACTGCGCTGGAGAAAGAATAAATGGTTGCAGAAAGGCTGTTCTTATCCACAGTGAGTTTCAGTGATCAGATATGAAGTGAGTGCAAGAACAGTGATCGGAAGTAGAATTGGTTTTACTGGCCAAGTTAAGTTTACTATCATACTAGGCGGTTTGCTCCTGGGCGTCGGGTTTAACTCAAAACACCACAAAAATGACAGAGGAAAGAGTATGAAAAAAATGAAAACAGAATTTCAGGGAATATGTCTCTGATTTCTAACAGCTGATTTGACAACAATTAGACGACGGCTAAAACGGTGGGCAAACAAAATGGTTGTAACCGCTCGAAGAGCAGCAGAAATAGTCTTGTGAACTGTTTCTATCAAAAATAGAACACTGCAGCCAGGAAGGAAGGAAGAGGAGAGAAGAGAAGATAGCAGGGGACTGTCAAATTACTCTACTCATTCAGGGGAATGTGCGCATGGCTCATGTTTAAGTCATGCAAAGCAAACCTCGGGAACACCAATTCCCTCTTTAAAATATGCAGCGACGGAGCCATGCAAGCGAGCCCTTGTCTGACATCTCTCTTACATCCAAATTTCCCTCTCCAGCACACACACACACACACACACACATACACAAAGTGCTGTCTGTGCACTCCCCTGCTGCACCCGACAAAATGAAAAACCAAATAACTCTTTGGACTTATCATAATTTTTTTTTTGCCCTTTTACTTGTTTCCCATGTCCCTCGCTCTGGCTCTCTGTCAGGCAAAGTAGATTTACATAACGAGGTGCTGAAGCCTTCCTGATGGCCTTGCGCTGGATGTTTACCCAGCATGCACCTGGGGATTACAATACAAGCCCCCCTCCAGAGTAGGACAGCCTTGAGAGGGCTGTGGGGTGCAGAGGACCCACAAGGGACAAGGTGCTGGAGGCTTAGCGAGGAACGAGAAAGACCAGAACACAGTTGATTATTGATGCTATATCGCATGTGAGTGAATTCTGGATGAATGCCGCCGTCATGGCAAGTTCAAACATGAAGTGCTACCTGTACCTGTGTGGCTGCATGAAACTAAGACTATAAAGTGTGGAGAGGGAGAGGTGCCCGGCCATGGGAGCCAGCAGCAGCTTCAGCAGGGGGAGCAGAAAGGGACATGGAGGCAGCTGAGTCACCGCCTTCCTGTCCAAATTTTCCCATAACTCCTCTGTTTTTGCACTAGTAAACAAACACTTCAGGGCAAATAACAGCAATTCCCCACTCCACCCTCTCCCCGCCACCAACCCCCTCAGCTCCAGCGACTGAGTGAGAGACAAACGGGCCTGTCTCTCTCTCTCTCACGAGCGTTACTGATGTGGGATCATGCCCAACACTGAGAGCCACCGCCAATGGACATCAGCTGGCAAACCCTTTTTACACGGAGGTTCTGCATGAAGACGCACCTTTACGCTGGAGTTTTACTGAGCAGCGACACTGCTTCCTAAACAGTGACAGGTGAACTGAGTGTTAATGTGCTTTTGCTGGCTGTGCACGTTTATACCACTCTTCAAACACAAGCAAAGTAGCTGCTGACTGCTTTTAAATCTCCCGGTGGTGGATCACACACATTAACATGTCATCAGTCTTTCACACAGACAGCAATTTGGCTCTGTGAGTACCTCTGCTGCCGGCTTAACACAAGGAAAGTAAGGCCTCTCCAGTAGGTGACTGTATATTTCACACAGAACGGTGAGGAGGAATAACGGCACAGCATTCCTGCCTTGAACAGGCTGTGGAAAAGGGGCTACGGGCTACCTTTATCTGGGAACTGGTCAACCTAGACTACCCAAACCTCCCCTACACACACAGATCTCAATACACACACACACGCCCACAAGTACACTGGGGCCTTAAGTCCATTTTTCATATCTGTTCATATTTTAGCCTCTCTCCAATCCATTTCCCCTTTCTTTTTATAAATAGTCCATTTGTAAAAACAGTCTTTCCACAGTACTTGCATATCTTTCAGTTTTGCAGTAGTTTTAGAGATAAAGTGTGTGTCCCTCCCATCAGTTTGTTATGCTTGCAAATCAGTCACTTAACCAATATCGGCTTTAATAAAATGAATGACAACAACTTTTCTTGCCTGATAAACAATAAAGGTAGTGACTCTTGGTTTGTTATAAGCTCTTATCAGTTATACTTCCCTTCTCTTCATAAAAAAACAAACTGAGATAAATTTCCTACACCAACTTCCACCACAATGTCAACAATATCAAAAGCTGACTGTTTCGCTCCTTTTTCTGCAGAACTGTATTCTGTACTGTACATCCAATCATGCACGCAAACATATGGAGCAGGATTGTTTAAGTGTGTATTGGTATTTGGTATTAATTGGTATTCATGTGCATGACCATGGCTATTCATGTAAAACAGATTATTTCCAATTAAACACGAGTGATGACACCGCTGTGTGTGTACAGCAAAGCAGATGCAATGAAAACAAAACGTGTCCAGCATATTGGACTGACCTTAAATATCACTGACAGTAAAAAAAAGTCTCTGTAATGCGGTTTTGTGTGTGTGTGTGTGTGTGTGTGTGTGTTTTCCCCTTGGGCTCCCTCACCGTGCTGCCCTATGGCTCCCTCTCTGAGGACACGTCACCCTCGGCCCCGCTGCTGGCGTTGGGGTCTTGTCTGGAGCGCAGGGCACCTTTCTCCCTGCCCAGCTCCGAGGGGCCTTTGGAGCGCGTCTTCTCTTTCCTCTGCTGCTGCTTCTCCTGCTTGGACAGCTGCAATGCACACCACCGCTCAGTGTCAAAAATGTTTCTTTGACTTTATCTTATAGTCCATCATTTCATGCATCCTCATAGAAAGTTTTGTAGGACAAAGATGAGCTAAAGAGATTTATCTAAAGTATTCCTGCCATGAATAATAACAGATTAGCTTCTGCTTTATCAAAAAAGTAGAAAAGCTTAGTCAGAGCAGATTGCCATCTGCTGATTTTGGTATGAAGATATGAGCTTTTTGTAATAGATACTATTTTGGTTGTAAATGCAAAATTTGTGCTTAAAGAACCCTTTACTGAGGGGAGAAAATACATCCTCTGATCTTCCTGCGCTTGTTATTTATATGATCAATGTGTCATATTCAGTGCATTTCCAGAATGTGGTGTGATTTTGTGATAAAATACTCATACTTTACTCACACTTTCTGTTGTACCAATTTTCCAACAAAACCTGTCTCATCTTGCCCTGCTTCAGTCAGAACTTGTTGCATGCAGATATGTGATGTCTCTGCCCCTTCCACAATCAATGTCACCCTTGTTGAACATCGGTGCAAACTGGTGAGTCTAGAAAGAATCCTTTGCTTTCTGATTTGCAGGGAATGACACCAAAAACTGACATTTACCACTGATGTTTTGCTGCACTGCCGCAGCACCGGAAATATCTCAGAAATAAAAGGAAAGCTGCCATTAGCAGTTTATTTTTAACAGTGTTGTAGTGATATGAATTTTTGCCTTGCCAAAATGTCAAGCAGATTTCCCCTCTGCAGACGTTCATTATTAGTGTGTATTTCACATAAAATAAAAATGAGCGAAAGTCAAGCGAAAACAACATATGCACTCTTCAAAAACAACATGCCTTGATTTGTTCAAATGTTCAGCATGTCCTGTAATATTTTTTACCAAGATGTGTCGCTAAACAGTTTGCTAAAATATTTAGCTCCAAGAACAGGCCCGGCGATGAAATATTCATGGCGTGGCGTGACATTCATACATTTTCAGTGTGCAAGGCTTTGCTTTGTGCTGCAGATATCTCAACGTGTAAAATTTATTCTCTTTGGCTGAAGTGGAGCTGAAACTACGATGTTGATCTGGGGTTGCTGGTGGCTCAGTGGACTGGGGCGCAACACCACAAAAGTGCAACATCATGACTTGCAGATCATGACCTTTGTAGTCTGTTCACTTTGCATCTAAAGGTCTAACATGCATAAGAAATTAGCATAATGAATTAAACGAAGGAGTCATCAGTGCCCGAGACCGGCGCTCCAAATGTGGCCGTCTCTGTGAATACACGACCAGATCTATTCTCTCCTCATCTTGAGCTATTCTGGGCCGTCATATGATCACTTCAATGAGGCTATTGTTGTAACTGCATGCACGGCCTCTCACACACTCCAAAATAGCAATTCTAAACGCCTTTCAGTGTGGCTCATCACTGCTTCCATCAAATCCTCGGATAAAATCGCCTCTCTTTCTCTCTCACTGTAGCATTCACGCTCCACAGAACGGCACGACAGGAAAGATAGAGCAGGTGTGCTATCCATGATTTGAAAACAGCCTGTAAACACAGCAACTGAATTTTTCATGGCAGCCAATAGAAATATTTATGAACTAAATGTCATGCTAAAAGTCCACACCATTGCGTGACACGTTCTATTATTTAAATGGTACAAGCTTAAAACATAAAAAAAAAAAAAAAAAAAAATTCAGTCATCCCTATGTGAACCCATCAAACATGCTGTAGTGTCAGAACAGGCTTACTGTATTTGTTTATGATATAACATCCGGTGTGCATAAATCAATAAATAAAAAATAACCTAAAATAGAAGAAATAATATAGAAGTATAAGTTTGAACCAGCCTCTTAACACATACAAATACGAATGCGTGTTTCTCCCACAGCCCAATAAAACCTGCACCTAAACTGATCAATCATTACATAATTTTTGTGTGAGTTGGGTTTGAGGCCAGAGGTCAAAATAACAATGTACAACCACAAATAAAAGAAAACAGCTTCCTCTCTCAGTTATATTACTCCGATATTTTAAGGCTCCGAACAGAGTGTTCGAGCAGGACGAGTTATATTGTTGTGTAAAAGACCCCTGCCTATTGGCTGCTTGACCCTGCAGTGGACTAAACCCCTGATTCATGGAAAGAAAGGAACAGTGTCTGTTGGCCACTGCTTAATTTCCCCCCATGCCAGGCTTAGCCCATTGGCTGGCCTGTTATCCCTCATGTTGAGCCTTGGCTTTGGCTCCTCGGCCCACACAGCAAAACATCCCAAACAAGACAAGATTAAAATTCTGAGGGCCGCTTAACATCTCCCCCTTCGGGCGAGCCGGCCAAGCCCACTGGGGGGAGAGCAGCCAAAGCCGGCCCATAACCGTAGCATTAGCGCGCTGGCCCCGCTCCACGTGACCAGAATCAATTCCAAGTTCCAAGTGACCAGAATCAATGCAGGAGGATGGAGGGGAGGAATAAATGAACTTCTTTCAAACAGTTGGAATAAGGGGCCGAGAGAGGTGTCTCCCCACGCCTGAGGGGGTAGGAAATATTTATCTTGCCTCTGAATGGTTTAATATCTACTTGGCTTCGGGCTTATACAGCCATTTGTTACTGAAACTGAGCAGTAAGAGTATTTAGTCAATAGCTATCTACAATTTGTGGTTTATTTGGAGAGATAGCTGTTCCCTGAAAAGACCCGAGGACATACAGCCTCATCCAGCAGTCGCAGCTGTCTCTCAGCGTGCACTGCCAGTGATAGTAACCTATTGTGAACTCCAAGCACAACTTCGGCATAAAGAAATCCTTTTGACAGAGACATCCTGGCTGTACCCCGGCCCCTCTGCGGTATGGAGCATATTATCAAGGCAATAGAGGATGGGATAAGAGTGCCGGGAGGAGGCCTGCTTGACTCCCACAGGGACAGGTAGGGGGTGAGAGCGAGCACGATGTGGCGGCATTGAGCTCCACGAAGCCTGCGGTGTGCATGGTGGTTTGTGCTGCCAGTCATCCAAAGTCCACACGAAACACCCCGTCACCCGCATACACACATACACGTCGCTAAGCCAGTTTGAGGAGGGGGGGGTGTCCAAGCTGAGTTACCCTCAGCTTGGCCGAGGGTGACTGAGTGAGAAGACGGTAAATCAGTCCAACTCCACAAGGGCATTAAAGACGTGACAATAGCCGAAGTCGATTCTGGCTAGGACGTGATTACCGCTATCTGGGTCTTTCAGGTTTTATTTGTAAATGGACAATTACAGCCACAATAGCAATACCTTATTGCAAGCAACTGTCCATTGTGTTGTATTGGGGCTATTGAGCCAATATTAGTTTGCTTTCAATATCTGTCTTTGGAGCAGATGTATGCATGCACAGAGGGAAGGGAAGGAGAGGGGAGGGGAGGCGTTGCCCTTGCTCAGGGGTACCTTGACAGCATTGGGTGCTGACTATACAGCGGGCAAAACAAAAAAATAAAGAATTAACGCAGGAACAAGCCTTGAGTTGACAACACCAAAACGCTATCCACCCAGCCACATCCCCTGCTGACTTATCAGTCATCTCAAATCAAATGTGGCTCAGACAGCTAGGGGATGTCACAGGGACACGCTAGTCTGTTGTATCATTCACCCCTAAAAACACGCCACCCCCATGAGGTCACTGGTGGTGGAGGGTGCATCACCATGTTAAGACCTTTCATTTGTGACTACACGTGTTTCGTACCCTCGTCTTGACAGTTAAAGGCAGTGCTCCACATAGCATGGGTAGCAACGGGGTCAACCTGTACAGAAGACCACAAGAACATGCAGTATATCGCCACCTAGTGGCTGAAAATGAAGATTAAAGAGAATCTTTGAGTGATACCAAACTGATGCTCGACACACTGAACAAAAATGGTCAGGGGGTTTCAGCTGATTTTAGTAAAGGCCTCAATGAGTTTAATGGTGTTTATTGTCCCTCCAGTTTCAAAGTCTAATGATGGCGTCAATGAGAATGGCAGTTCAAACACAATTAATTCCAAAAAAAGGAATAACTTTTTTTTTTTAATGGGTGCTGAATCTGAAAGAACCAGGTATGTCTTCGAAGGTAAGAGGACAGCACCCTCATTTCTGAGGTCTTCCACTTTTATTTTAGCATGGACATTTTGGCAACGAAGCCTTCCTCGGCGTGCTTACAAGCAAACAAACAAAATCTCATGGAAAAATATATAATCAGGCCAAGCATTACTCACACTGAAAGTCCAGACATTATCTAGACTTTCTGTACTCTTAGCATTATGTTGATGTTTCTGTGGGTGTTACCACTAATTCAGCTCCATTATGAAAGTGAAACATCTGCATATGATCACAGGTTGAGGGCATGATTTAAGTGACATGAATTATTTTGTTTGTAAGCACATTGGGGGAGGCTTCATTGCCAAAATGTTGGTGCTAATAAAACTTTCAGGCACCAAAAATGAAAGTGCTGTCCTCTTACTTTTGAAGTAAATGTAAACAACAATTAATTCGGCATGTCTGTTCCATGTATATTTGTGCCCAGTTGCCAGCAGCAGCAACATACCTGTTTGGGGTCTGTGGGACCAGTAGGGGACGTCAGTTCAATGGTGACGGGTCCATCATTTTGAATGTGGACCTGCATGTAGGCCCCAAACTCCCCATCTGGAAACACAAAACAGTTTAGAAGTCATGAGAAATTAAACAACGGGAAACAAGGTGCTGTGTTTTGACTGTTTAAATTATGTTTCACCTATTAGTCTTAATGCAACAATTAGCCTACTGTTTACTCAATTTAAGTAGGCCAGTGCAGTCTTAGCGATCCACATTCACAGATGACCACGTAAACAGGCAGTGAACACAAATCTGGAGTTTGTTAGGTGCTACTAGTCGATGTTTTGTGGGCAACTTGGATGACGTGGCGCCTTGAGACATTGGGGACAAAAGAAGAATGTTAGCGGGAGGAGCACATAAGTTTCAACTTAAATGTTCTCCTTTCTTCCAGTGGGTCCAAGAGATTAATGACACCATCTGCACAATGAAGCCGTGGGCAGCGGTGGAAAAGCGCTGCATCATCATGTTTCCTCTCCGGAGGGGGGGACTAATTAAGAAGCCTTATGCCTCCCTCACTGGGACAAGGTGTTCTCCGCACCTGCTCCCCGGTGGGCTGACCCAATTCAATGCCACTGCCACCGCTGCCGAATCGCAGCACTGACAAAGCACACCTCCCACCCCTATGCAATGCACATAGTCCCTGGGAGCAAACCACTGTAACCCTACACGGAGATGGGAAGGCAGGCAATTAAACAGCAAGGGGAGAGGGCACTGATCCAAACTTATAAGGAGTGGCGACAACAGTGACCCTCTCAATTTTTGTTTTTAATTAGCTTGGAAACCAGCAGCTGTGAGAAACTCTGCATTTTAACCATCTCCAAGGAATCGTTTCAACCTGGCTCTTGTTGGTGACCCCATGCCCACAATGATGACCTTTGAACTTTGGATTATCTATCTAGCTATCTATTCCAATATTTTTAAACCCATCATCTTCCGGGAAATAAACAAGGGCTGCCCACCAGTTCATATCTGACCTAGGTTTGCCACCAGACATCGTAAAACGCGAAACGATTTCACGGCGTGCACCTCTGACGATGTCTGGGGGAAATGAATCGATTGTTTAAGTTCTATTAAGATGAATTCTCCTCTCCCTCTTTGAGCGCCTCTTGAGTCTTTAAGGTCAAACGTCATCCAGTGGAGGAGTGCATCATTGATTCTGGCGGGGCACAAAATCAAACATCACAATGTCTTTGACCACATATCTCAATATCGATATTGCGATGATATCACAGGCATGTCAACTGGTGCTTTAATAAAGCACTTGCACACAAGGGATTTCACCATTTGTAATGTGAGTGTGATGACCGAGCAGGTAAAGGCAAATAAGGTCAGAAGGCTGCATCCCTTTAACTGTAATGCGGCCTTTTAAAACCAGGAATCAAAACGTATGCCATATCACGATCTTGCAATATCCAAAACCCTGTCACATACACTACAAAGACTATAAAGATGATCTGTGTGATCAGCTCACTCACCTTTAATGAGCTCTGGCTTGTAGGTGCTCCTCATGTTCTCCAGGATGTTGTTGTAGAAGGGCTGGGCCAACTCTGCGGGCATGGCTGCGTGGAAGTCCGGCTTGTTGCCCTTCAGTATGCACTGCAGGGTGAACTGGCTGACGCACAGGATTTCAAACTCCCTGTCCATGACACTTTTGCTCCACGCCCGGCCGTTCTCATCCTCGAACAGACGCAGGTTGAGGATCTTGCGGACCCTGCAGACAGAAGGTGAACGACGAGCTTCATGAGCCTACCAGCCTGTATGTACTGTACTCATACCATGATGATCAATCTGATTAAGCTGCATGGTTAATATTGGTATTGAAGTTAACTTACTGTACTGGAACAAGCACACAGGCAAACTTTCTGACACAAATTGTTGACTCATCACCCAAAGTCTCTCTCACACACACACACACTCACATGTAGTCAACATCCTTCTGGGTGTCCTCAACAGAAATGCCCAGCAGTACACACAGTCCTCGTCCTATCGAGCTGATCTGCTCTTCTCCCACTGCCGGTAAACAGAGAGGGGTTGATCAGTCGGGGGAGCCGCTGTCATTTTGGGTGACACACAGCCGAGAGTGACAGGTGACAGACTCAATGACATCACTCAGCGAGGAGGAAACCGAGCCGGCAGTCACGGCTGTCATTCAGCTGTCATTCTCGTTAAAGAAAACAAAAAAACAAAACAAAGACACGTTCATGTTTGTGTGCTGAAATATCCCTTTTGCTCTCCTTTACACTTGGCGGAGCTGGCAGGACCGTCACAGCCACGTTCGACTGTCCGCCTTTGCCATTCATTTTTGCTCGGCTAATGCTAACCGAGCTAGCTGTGAGCTAACGCTACCGTGCCTGCTAGGCGGTCGTTCAAGTTGCGCTAGCCTCTACACGGTGTCATTTATCGGTGGCGTCTACATGTGGCAGCCCGGCTCGGTTCAAATATAACCGCTTACCTGTCACACTGGCCTTCGTGACCCTTTGAATGATAGCTTTCATTGTTTTCGTGGTGCTGCTGAGCACGCTCTCACAACTTCCGATTACCCAAAAACTGATTGCGTAGCGCTGTCGCCCTCTGCTGGCCGAAAGTGGCAACAGCCGTCCTCCGCACAATACAGCCAGTGCAACTCTCTCACGGGTTACTGATACGACTTCAGATTGAGTTACTCTATTGTCAGTGCAATTGTATTTTATTGGGTTCAAAAGTATCACATAACTTTCACCAATAACTTTGCAAGACTGGTTATGGCAACTTTGACTCTGTATTACTCTCATTCTGCGGTGTGAATGAGAGTAATAGGAGTACTGCAGTACGGTGGTTACAACAGCTTAACAGCAAATATGACCTGCACAATGCATTGGACTCTCTTTTACAAATCTAGATAGCTAATGTCCTCACACAAATGGATAAATTAATAGTTTAACATAAAGATCCACCTATTGCTCATGCATCTTTGACATGCTGTTATGTTCAGAGGGCATCAAATGACTATCACCGGTGTGTTTGCAAGAGTGGTTATGGCAACTGTGTTTGACCGTAGGATAAAGTTACTAGAGTGTATTTTTCTTTTCTTTTCTTTTTTAATTTTAATTTTGTCTTTCATTTTTTGTTTTCAATTCAGTGGTTCCAGAGTTTTTATTAGCTTCAGTATTAGTTTTTTCATTATAATACGGAGGTCATCTGTATGTCACAGGCAAGATTTAAGAGGTTCAGAACAGGTGTAACCTTGCTGTAGGATACACAATGGTGTGAATGAGACTAACACTGCGGAATACTGATTAAAATTTAATGGTAAAATATGACCCATCAACATTCATACACTGACGGCAGCTTCCGCAGGGCACACGGCATTGGACTCTCTTTTACAAATCAGGATAAGGTCCTCACACAAGAGGATAACTTCATAGTGCAACGTAAAGATCCACGGTCCGTGTATTGTGCACAAGAAACAATGCTGCCTTTGTCAAACACACATAATTGCTCTGGACAAGTTCACCGAGTGTCCGTACTCCTTCGTATGAGGATGCAGTTAGTCTTATTTGTCTCCCGTGCCAGGTTCCCCGCTGAAGGATTTGATGAAGTTGTAAATCCTGGTAGAATAAGGGACAAAGTCTTCCTTGTACACGATGATGGTTTTGGTGTGAGGCGTCTCGTAGACAACTTCACGTGGATTTTCCGGCACTGTCGTCTCCTCTTCTTTTTTGGCTGAGTTGACTGGAGGAAGCAAAGGGAGATATTTCAACATTTAATCACTGATAACTGATTAAGTCAGGACAATTGAAAGGGGGGGAGAGGAGAAGTTCGTTCCCAAAATGCTCTAGTGAGAAATGAGCCACTTTTAATCAATTGATCACTATTCTGCCAGCTACTCATCAACACTGTATACACTAAATCTAAATTAATAATAGCAAATATCTCTTACTTCTAATTGATAAACAGCTCTTGTGATGCAGATATCTACATTTTTGTTGTTGTAGGCCCAGATGTTACATTACCCTTCATTACTCCACTACTATTTTAACTGGCCCTTCACTGCAATCCAATTCTACCATTTACTTAAGAGTCCCAGTTATTATAGTATTTATTTAAGACAACCTTTACTTTAATAAATGATCCACTGTTACTTCTGGCTAGTGGTTTCTAAGTAATGACTAGACAGCGCCTGTAGTCTAACATGATCAACATGTATTTTGAATAGTCAGTAATTCAGCAAGTAGCACTTTGCAGCATATGTATCGTTAATATAACAAACATTTTGATATCTGTTGTTTTGTCAGATAGGGCTGAACAATATGTCGTTATCAAATCGGTATCTGGACATGAACATGTGTGATATTAATATCTCCAAAGGCAACAATACTAACGATATGGCGAGAGTTATCCTTAGACAGTGATTAGTCAGTTCTGACCAATAAAATATTTTATGCAGTATCTGTATTTTCTACGTCCAGTTGGCAGTGTTACGCTGTTTTTTGCTTAATTTTTGAGTCGCTACGGTAGAAATTTCAAATTTTCAAGTGTGAACCCATAGTTATATTGTATATCGTACTGCTATTGAGATATTTAGCTCAATATATCGATACACTTCTCTAAAACGAAATTATGAAGCAGAAACTACACACCACGCAGAGCTACTGGTTATTAAATTGTAAATAATGTTAATAAAATGAGGAAAAACGTCATGTAACGTCAAAACGTCACGTTACAGCTGGGTTAACTCAATGTCAGCATGAAGTTAGCCCCCCAGTGCTGAGGAAACCCCCAGCAGCGGGTCATGTCTCTGGCAGGACGGGGTCTTGCTAAAAGTATGTATTTAAAGCAGCCAGGTATCCTGACGTTCCCGCTGGGCGAGCTCACCTGTGTTTTCGTCGAAAAAGCCGTGGTATCTGTAGTAGGCGTACGAGCCCACCATGCTCCACACACCGACGGCGTACAGGATGGACACCCTCGTGTTCCACTTGGCCAGATCTTTAAACGTCATGACGGAGCGGCTCCACAGTTTCACCTGTCAGCATGAATCCAGGTGCAAAGAGGTCCGGGTACCTTTGACTAGGGCGCAGCCATGACAGGATGACTCCGGAAGAACAGGCACAGGCAAGAGTTTACACTTCCGGGGCAGGACTTGAAAAAACAGCAGACGAAGCATTAAAAGACAATAAAACATGACGTAGAGCCAAATAACTAACTAACTAACTAACTAACTAACTAACTAACTAACTAACTAACTAACTAAATAGTTTAGTTTAGTTTAGTTTAGTTTAGTTTAGTTTTGTGAATTTATTTCGGTCATTTTCAACTTGCAGAATCAAATACACATATAAATAAACAATATCTTATAACCATATTTTTAAACAATAAATAAATAATATTTAATTTCCTTTCAGTACTGAAAAACCAAAACAAATATATGATATATACAAATATACACTGGCCAAAAAGGTATAGGCTGAAGCCTTATTTTGCCTATCCCTCTTACATTAATAAGCTTTCGTCAGCTCACTTAAAATAATAAAATAAAATAAATGAAAGATACAAAAACCAAATATGTGTATATAATACATACAGAGGGTCCCAAGGCAGTTCATAAATACACTAGTTTTCATAATTTTGCTTTATATTTACTAATAATATTGTTTTTAAATAGCTTTAAATCTTTTAAATCTATTAAGCGTATTACATAATTTCATAATAAATAAATAAAGCAAACAACAGTAAATTCACTTAAAGACTTTGAAACCATTGTATATCCATTCATTGTTTTGATAGTTTTTTGTTTTCTTTTTTGTTTTGTTTGACAGGTATTGTTCCGTTTCCCTCATCAGTGAAAAGACTTTTTTTTGTTTATTAATTTACTTTTGTGAATGTGGAATTTCACAAGAAGTAAAATTAGATTAACATGGAAAAATGAATTATCATTTTTGTCACTGTAAACATAGTTACCAAATATGATATTTCCATAGAAAATAGTGAAATCTGATTAACTGTCACTGATTAACATAGTAAGAAATGTTTAATTAGATAGATGCTATGGATCAACTTAAATGAGACTTCTTGGTAGTGAAGAGAAGACAGTTTGGTTTAAGAACAAGAACAAGAATAAGAACGAGAATATACTTTATTTATGGTTCTAAAAAAATATATCACATCACTTATCTAAAACAGAGTTAACTAAGTGTTTAACAATCAACAAGAGCAAACAAAATGAAAAAAAAAAACACCTAATGAAATAAATTAGTTGAAAAAAAAAAAGGTAATAGAGAAGTGGGGAGAATGTAAAATGTATTGTCCACTCTGCAGGTGTGCATGTCCTGCAGGGAGGGCAGGGGGCACCAATCAGCTTTTCTGCGGTCCTGACAACACGTAGCCTGCTTCTTCGTGAACTTCCTCAGCTGGCGTAGGAAGAGCATCCTCTGCTGGGCCTTCTTCAAAACAAAAAACAACAAAAGTCGGTGTTCGTCTCCCACTGCAGGTCCAGACAGATTGTAGACGGCCTCCTAGGAACCTGAAGGACCATGAAACCAGCTGTTCAACCTGTCTTCTGTAAGCAGACTCAGGGGACTTGAGGTTGAAAAGCACACACACACACACACACACACACGATGCATAATAAAATGTCCTCTGTTTGCACATTGACCACAGATGCTCTGTAGTACACACATTTTGCATTTGTGCTATCCAAACTTTATTTTTGAGATTTTACTTTTCAGGTCAAAAGGGCACAGCTGTTCTTCTTTATTCATTAACAAGTAAGGCTGTAGTCCAAGTGCCTTACGGTGTGCTTGAGCGTGCAAATGTGCTCAGAGAACACACAGCAGCACTTTGAGGTGATGAAATTGTGAAATTGTGTTGAAACCTTGAGCACCATCTCGTGTGCCTCATGGTGTCTGGCGTAAGAGTGAGCAGACCCTGGGCTCTCTTTGGCCACAGCGCAGAGCCAGAGGCAGCGCCGCACAGGGCTGCAACTGTGATCTGACAACATGAGTTTCATGCTGCTGTTGATTTGGCGTCAGTGGAGCTGAAGATACGGTTTGGTCAAGAGAGTAGGACGGCAGCAATGAACCAAGAGGGCAACTATAGTGGCAGCAGAGGACCTGCTAACACATCATGTGCATTTGGACATGCTCTTATGAACTGCGCAGGACCTGGTGGTTACGAGACGAAGGCATGATGTTATGTTTGGGATTTTCACAAAAAGTGTTCGCTAAAACTCTTTAAATAAATACATTGCAACATTTTTATTCTAACATCAAAACAATATATTTCAAAATGTTGAGTTTTTTTTTACACATGCAATTTTATACAAAAGGCTAAGGCATGTGTGATATTACTACTAATACAAAAGGAGAAGCGGTATGCCAGGGCTCACAATGGAAAAAGCTGACATTACCCCCTTAGATTTGATTCAACTACAGCATACCCAACTTAAATAATCTTTCACAGCGCTGACAGCGAGACCGTAAGGACAAAGAAAATATGCATATATATTATTTTTTGGACAATACAGACAGATGTTTCAAAAGAATCAGTGTTTCAGTCCATGTTATGACTACTACTGAATTTAAATCTCACTTACAGCGCTCTCTGTTTGTGATCTTATGATGTCTGAGGTTTGATATCGGTGGCAAGATATATCCCGGCTTTGACACTGATGTGATGAGGAAGTGACCGCACCCTCAGATCCACATGAAGTTGATCTGGATGTGAGTTCATCAGGTAAAGACCCTACCAAGGCTCATTATAAATGTTTGATAAACAGGCTCCTATATTTTGTTTCATAGCTGGATGACTGGACAAAAAGACTGGGATGAGACGATGGTGGTAGAGTCTTTTAAAACATGATTTTTTCTACATTAGTGTCTGACATCGAGCACAGAATTAATATTGTTTTACATGCTTTTTAGCGGGTTGTAAGCTCAGAACATCTCACTGGAGAAAAAAATCAGGAAAGGATAAGCTTGACTGAATTGTATTTTTTCCACTGTTGATGCACCAAGTGAATTTAAATGCCATCACACTGACAACACACACTACCTATTACATGACCCTTTTTTGCACAATCCATATCTGAACTGTCTCACAGGATTAAAAGTCCTTTCTAGTTGAAGCTGGTCAGTGTGTTTGATATAAAGGACATTTCATATGAGTTTTACACACACACTGTATAAGTGACATGGTACTGACAGGAAGAGTCACAGTCTTGAGATAAATATATCCTATCATGGAAAGCTCCTGTTGTTTGAATCAATCCGGTGTGTTTCTGTAAAGGTCCTAGTTCTACTATGAATTGTCTGAGGAGAAAGAAGTCTGTTTCCCATCAGCAGTGAAATCCAACAATGACGTTTTTACCATTGTTTACATTTATTTCAATGACTAGAGAATCTTAGCGACCGTCTTCAATAATGAGGTCATCACAAATATTTACAGAGTGTCCTGAATCTACATATAGACTCACCACCTGGTCTGCCAAGTCTATTTCGGTTGTATAATTTGTAAGCATCAAGGTTAAGAATATCCACGTATGATCCATCACTGCGCCAGGTTTCACTGCAGCCACTTGCATCAACACCACGGCCTGCACCGGCCAACACCCAGACCAGATCATCGTGATGCTTATTCAGACTTCTACTGTTACGATGCAGCAACGAATAGGAACGAATAGTTATTTTTGGTCTTTTTGTGTTTGTTTCAGCTGGTCTGGTGTCAAATGTTTGCAATTTAGCTTCCCGACTGATGTTAAAGTGATGCTGTTCACAGTTTCCATTCCAAAGTGTGATGGTGATATGTAGAGTGATGTGAAAAACTGAACTGAACCAAAGACTGATGTGTAGCCCCTTACGAAACAAAAATATATTGCAGTATATTGGAAAATATCATGTGATCTATTAGATAATACATTTCCATATCTGGGAACTAGTCTTTATATTTTCCAGTATATTGAAATATATGCATAGACCATACATGTCTATATATTGATACATATAAAAAATATATTGCAATCAAGACCAAAAACAGCACTATATTTGTACATGTAATAGTTTGTCTTTATATGTTCAAATATACTGCAATATATGCATATACTATGTATGTATGTATATATCACAACATATATAAAAATATATTGGGATGTTTTTTTTAACATTGCATATTTTCCAATAAACAACCATAACATATGCATGAACCATGCATGGCATACATCAGGGATATAAATACATATATATTCATGTGCAATATATTGCAATATCTGAAATGCGCAGTTACTTATGTATTATTCCATATATTGAAATACATTACAATATATCAATGCAATATATAAATATATTATGCAATATATAAATATATTGCATAATATATGTTTCACCGATATATTATTCCATGTATTGCTAAGACATTTTCAAATATAAAATATATTTCAATATATTGTAATTCCATATATTAAATGTAATATATTCTAATATATTACCATATATTTCATTTAATATATTGGTAAATATATTTTCTTTCTGTAAGGGTAGGGTTTACTGCTGGCACTGGTGTTCAGATGTTTTCTCCAGCTCTAAACCTTGGCAACTGCAAACCGGTGAGGGTAATTCCTCAAAAGTATTAATCTAAGCCATACAACATAATAATATTACTTGGGTCAGCGTAACCATGTTTTATATATTAAGTATGATTTTTGGATTGGAGATTAGTGAGAAGAAAAGGACGACAAACTCAAAGCAAAAGGATCTTGTCAATTCCACTTCCCACTGTGTCACTTATCTTACCTGTCTGCGCAGCGCTGCGGCAGCTGAGGACGAGGGGCTTTGGCAAGAGGTGGCGCTCTCGTCCAGCTTTGCCTGCAGCTGATTGGCCATCAGACGCACTCTGGAGCGACTGCATCCACCCACAAATCCCTCCTCAAAGGCCTGGCTGTCTTGGTGACCATTAGCGTCCTCTTGCTAGAAAGTGTATTTATTTTGTGAGATTTTTATGGAGGAAGTAGCACCTACCTTACCATGAACAGTCTACACAGAAGAAACCTACACTAGCTCCATACAACTTGAAATTTAAGAAAAATCTTTGGTAAAGGACTGTGTACCCTGCAGCCTTAGCTCAGAGAAAAATCATAATTTCCCTTGTGCTTTGTGCTACATTGCAACAAGCTTAATTTTTTACTTTCACAATCACAGATGATAACAATAACATATTAGAGCCTTGCGTCACCGTGTTGAATACAGTAAACCTTGACATGGTAATCAACAAAATAATAAAGCTGTTAACATGGGGAAAACATGGCTTTATACTGGAGGTTGCCTATTGCTAGAGAAATGTTTATATTATATAACATATTAGCATTTTTTAAATTTTTATTATTGTTTTTATCTAAACCCTTGCACTCACCTCCTGCTCATCTTGACAAGGTCGACTAGTCTTCCTCCTTTTACCCAGTGCATCTTTCTGCTCCTATAGTTGGGAGTTAATGAGAGTTGAACATGTCAGATAGATAATTCAAATGGATAATGACGAAAACAGAGAAACACTCTGACATGTGTACCTTGGGGTTTCGTTTCCGGGATGGACTGTGGCCCAGTCTGCTGAGAAGGGACGCAGGTGTGATCAGAGCAGCTCTCACATCCGCAGTCTGAGACAGAGACCCTAGATGAAGGAAAAAGAGAGTTAAAGAAGAATTATGTCAGAAACATTACTGTCATGTTTTATGTGATGAAATACATTCTCCTTCTGGGGATCAGTAAAGTTCTCTCTCTACTAGCAGGAAGGAGCATCTACTGAGTCATCCTCAGTGTCTCACCCCCAGAAGGCAGAGTGTCCTTCAGGAGTTGGTAGAACTGGCTGAGGTACATGACCATGGAGAGAGAGTCCGGTTCACCCACAGAGGACATCTCCTCCACCGTCATCAAAGGAGAAATCCCAAACTCGCACTCGGCCACATCAAACCCCAGCCGGGTGTTCTCCTCCACTTCCGCCTCGTCAAGAGAATCAAAGTCACTTTGGAGGGAGAGGCAATAAACACATAATCACAAAAACAGGTTCTGTAACTGGCTACATTTGACTTTTTTTCTTGTCTTTGTGTGTGTAATCAACTTGTGAATTTTTATGGTGATATCTGAAAGTAAAATGTTGAACCCCATTCTTTAACACACATTCCCTGTGTGTTAAAAAGGGTGTTTTTTGGTATTATATGGTCATATAGAGGTGATTTTCAAAACTTTCCACCAATGGGACTCCTTGGGACTTTTTCCCCTCACTCAGGACAAACTGAGGATACAAAATCAGTTGAGTTTGCTTCTCTTGCTATTTGTCCTAAGTTTTTTCATAAAATGACTGGACTAAATGTGCAAAGTCAAGTTGTTGCCTCATACTAAAAAGTGTGCGCTATTTTGACAGGATCTGGTGGATCACAAGTTTAACATCTGGTGGTGTGAAATGTCTCTGGCCTAAAAGAGCAAG
>OMLB01040054.1:17364-33563 GCA_900302555.1 Myripristis jacobus | reverse complement strand
ACCAGTTTCCAGTCGTCAGCTAAGAGCGAGAAGATGAGGCCACAGTTGGCATGTCATCACCAAGACTGAACCGTTCAAGAGTAGAAAAGCACCATTTTTTGCACCAGTGGCAGGTTAAAATCATGAGTCCTGTGATCCTGCCTGGGACCGATAGTACATGCTGGTTGTGGTTGGCAGGTTTGAGCAATTAACCCTCCTGTTATGTTCACATTTTTGAACATCTTTTATGTTTGGAGTCAATTTGACCCCTGCAGTTTAAACTTCCACAAAATTATTATAACTAAAATTGTTATCAAAGTTTATGTGTCAGGTACTTTATGTTTCTTTGTTGATGACCTAAATAGCCCTTTAAATAAAACATAACTCCCCCCCACCCCCACTTATACATCCAGTATTCCTATTACGCGACAATGGAAAAATATGCAAATCACCATAAAATCTCACTGATTGATCTGAAATTGGAAAGAAATATTAATTTTTGGTGTTTTAATGGCTTTATATTATTTCTAAGTACAGATTTGTGTTATTTATAACTAATGCGTTACAAAGTGTGAACAGGACATTGAAAACATATCATCATGTGAATTTCATGTTTACCCGGTAGTACCCATTACATTAGGAACACTCATTAAATATGAAGCAAAAAAAATGATGTTAATCATTCATTTAGAGATGTTAAATTGACCCCAAACATAATAGGAGGGTTAAATCAAAAATTGAAGAAAAAATTGCTCACAACAGCCAGCAGTTTGTTTGATCACCCCATGTCTCTCTTTATCTCAATCTCTATCTCACTCACTCAGACACACACAGACACGCACAGTGGACTTTGTGTCTTTGATGTGTCAAGGTTCAGCCAACACAATGCTTACACTCCTCTTGCCAGGTCACTTCCTTCTGTGGGAACCAATTAAAACGTGATTAGCCATGATGTACTCATCCTCGGGAGCTATAAAAGCCCTTGGTTCACTGACAGAAGGCACCATCAGGTCCAAGAACCCCAGGAGTTAAGGTGAGTCTCTGGCTGCTTTGCCTTGGCGTTGTTCTTTTTTCTGTCTTTCTTTCCCTTTTTTTTTTAAATAGCTGTGCATGGGAATGAGTTGCTCGTATGTGATGTGGCAAAATTATACTAAGTTTAACTTGGAGAATTGGCAGGACAGCAGTGTAAGAACCTGAGTGTTATTCTATTGCTCTATGCTTGCATCATGTACAGCCTCACTGTGCATGTCACTGGCTTTGCTTTGCTTGTTTCAGGGAGTAGAAGTACCTTCTTCAATACAGTTTGCTATACTTTTTTATGCTGTTCTTTCTCTGCAACTGTTAAAATTTTCTTACATTTCTTTTTTTTACTTTCCTCTAGGTTGGCCTTTCTCATCTGCAGCCATGAAATTCTCCCTTGTTGCCGCTCTTGTTGTTGTGCTGGCTGTTGCCCATGGTAAGACACTAACTGCACTGATCATGTATGTGAATTATTTATACATTGCAACAGGTCAGAATGTTTTCAGCCAGCCGAGGAGCATGCAATCCTTCAGCTGAAGTAGAAACATGAAAGTCAACAAAATGGTGCTTACCAAACAGTGTGTGTGTGTGTGTGTGTGTGTGTTCTGCTCAGTCTTCGTGATAAGACCTAGCTGAGGCAGTATGTTTAATTTTCTTAATTTTCAGTCATGTTTCAATCTTACTTTAGTGGAATCCAAACAAAGCCTTTAAAATGTGTTGGCAGGCACTGAGGCTGTTTCCCTGGTGAAACGTGAAGTCCCCTCTGAGGTGGACATGATCACCAAGATCATCAAGGACATGTCCGTCACCATCACCAGCGCAACCAACGACATGGTGGAGAAGGTGAAGGCTCTTGAGCTGACCAACCAGGCCCAGTAAGTCCCAATCTTATAAAAATCTGAAAATTGTACAGCACAGCCACACTCACTACACTGCATGATTATTCTATGGACAGAGGAATATTCATCATATCTTTTATCTCGATGTTGGGTCTTTGTCTTTTGACTTTGCTTTCTTGTTAAGTTGTTGAAGTAGAAATTTAAGGTTACTCTGTTCCTTCAGTCATTGCAAGTCGCCAGGACTTATCATATAGTAATGTCAACCAAATGCCTCAGGTTTATACTGAATAAAATGGTGGTGGGCTGAAATGTTTGCAAGCATGTAGTGACTAAGACAGAATGACAACTCAATTAGTTATTTTTTGAGGGAATAAATCGCAGATTCTGTGGATTCTATCTCTAAGGGATTGATGAATGGCTATACATATATAAATGTATGGAATTTAAAATATAGAAAATCTGCTGGAAGGCTAATACTTAGTGAACTACCATTACAGCAAGAAAAACTGTCTTCAGAACATTTCCAATGTTAGTGAGGGCAAAATGCATACAAAGCTCATGCATGCAATGCTAAATCCTTACCACCAATATGAACTTTGATATAGTAAATGTATTATGTAGGGAAAGATAAAAACTCTAGCTAAACTGACCTATAACCTAAAGAAACCCTGGCCTAACCCTAATCATTAAACATGCTGACCTGCCATGGTGGCAACTAGAGCTCAAAGATAAAGTTGCTTAACAAAGAAGGATGTCGCTTAAGAGTCACTTGTTTATAGATTGTCAAGGCTTTTTTCATTAGTTTTTATTTATTGAAATGCAAGTCAGATTTAGCAACATGACCGAGAAAGATTTTCATCGTCTCATGCTCTTGTTCTGCCTTCCTCAATCACAGGACTTACATGGAGGGCAGCAGAGCCCAGGTCCAGCCCCTGGTTGAGAAGGTCCAGGCTGAGGCCGAGAAGCTCCAGGAGCAGCTGAAGCCCTTCCTCACCAACATTGAGGATCAGTTCAAGCCTCTGACTGACAACATCCAGTCCCAGGTCAAGCCTCTGACTGACAACTTCCACTCCCAGGTCCAGACTCTGACCACCCAGATGGAGAGGCTCTTCCAGCAGCTGTTGGACCAGGCCAAGGCCCTGCAGTAAAGCTCGTCGTTGGTTCATCGCGGCCACCACACCACCCCGCTGGCTAGGGCTCACTTTGGGTTTTGCCCCAGAAGTTGAAGGGAAAACATTACTCTTCTTCTGGTGTTAGTCTGTCTAACTCCCATGTCTTGAAGTCATCTGAGATGTGAAGCTTGGTGCTATCATTAAAGGGGTTGAAAAAAAAAGTCATTTTGTGTGCAGTTTCTCTGTATTTGGTTCATCTCAGCTTTGCATTGCAAGCACAGCGACTGATTTATGAAAAGCCAAAGGGCAAGTAATAAGGCTGAACTGAAATAAATTGTGCAGCAGAATCTGATGAGAAGTGATCATTAAAGTGCGAGTCAGTATCAGCATGGTCTCTAACCTTTGGGTCAGGGGGGTTTTCCATCACCCACGGTTCAATATTCTGAAGTAGGCTGTCAAAACAGGTTGGAGCTCAGCTAACAATCTGGATAAAATCAGACTGATGAGATTAACTCATGGAATATGTATCGATTTTACCCAATAATTAACCCAATACAGCATTAGCATGATAACTTGAAATCTGACCTTTGTAAAAGTCAAAAGGGTCCTGCTTTATTTATTTTTGTCTGCATTTATAACAACAAAATAAAACCTTAGGATGAGGTGAAGGGAAATAAAATAACCCCCAAAAGTGCACGGATGAATCAATTGATGATAGAGTTAATTAAGGATTTGGGATGCATGATTTACAGCTTGAACCAAGCCAATCAATATCTGTAGAGCAGAATAGAACAGAAACCTTCATCTACAATTTCATCCATGATTTTTAAAATAAAAACAATAACAGAAATCGTGACAGCAAGCATGCCATGGTTTCCAGTGTGGAATAGACAGCAGACATTTTAGGGCAGTCCTGCATTAGAGAAGCTCACCTGCAACTGTCAGGAGTCAGAAAAACAGTTAGTTTTTGTCTTTCTAATTGAAACATAAGCAAGATTTTACTTCATCAAAATGATGTATGATGACTGTATGACTGAATGAATCAATGATTTGATTCAACATACATGATAACAAAGTCAATAGTCCCAGTTAGCTCACAAAAAAACACCATTTTTCTTACCAGTCATATTCTACCTGTTTCTGCATGTTCTCTCATCCAGACAGCAGGAGAAGATAGAAAACACGACTTGCCACTGATCATGAAGTCATGATCCTCGGCTCATTTTCGTTAACAGTCAGTCGAAACAGGTAAATCACTCTGAAACCAAGCAGTGGGCTTGGCTGCTTGCAAATAATCTGCATTGGTTTCAAAGCACATAGTTAAAAATAGCCCTTATATCAATAACTAATCAACAATTTGTAATT
Source organism: Myripristis jacobus (assembly GCA_900302555.1). Lineage (NCBI taxonomy): Eukaryota > Metazoa > Chordata > Actinopteri > Holocentriformes > Holocentridae > Myripristis > Myripristis jacobus. The sequence continues at coordinate 29,248 of OMLB01040054.1, read as the reverse complement.
GAAAATCTACTGTGTAGAGTACAGGAAAATAATGTTTTGGGTAAGCCTTTTTTCAGCCAGTGTTGTCTGAAAGAAAAAAGGCATTTTTAAATGCTAAAAAACTTGGGATAATACTTGTGTTTCGAAAAATTGCTCTTACGCTGAACAAAAGGGAATGTCTTTTTCCAGCACAGACTCTAATGGTTCAGTCTCTGTTAACAAGAGCGCACACGTTTCCAATGCCCTTCCAATTGAGAATGCTTAGAAAAGCTGCACAGAAAACATGTGATACAGGATTTGGACTCAGAATTGCCCAGCTCATTTAGTAAGATAAATCTGGCCAGGACCCTGATTTGAAAAGCCTTTTCTGCACATCTCTCTCAAAGTGCACTGATACTGAAACTGCCTGGAGAAAAACTCCCTGGATTTCTTTAAACAGTGATTTCATTTGCAAAAACACATAAATGCCATTCTTGGAGGGAAAAAAATAGTGAATGTAGTGGTTAATGTAACATCCAAAATTTAAAAAAAAAAAAAAAAAATCACAAAGGCCAAAATTGCCAACTAGTATGATTTTTTTGGATTGATATTACCTTGAAAGAGTGTTTTTTTTTTTTAACTGAATACAATTGGAGATATCTGTTTTGCAAACAAACGCTTCTTTGCAACTGCTCAAAGGGAAATCAGCTTGGTGTAAAATTTTGGTTGAAATTTCTATTGACTTGAGTTTGAGCTTTTGTCTCAAAGCAGTGAGGGAGACAATGACTTGTTGTCAGTTTAACTACAAAACAACAAAATCACTAGTCTTCCATGCTGCTGTGGACTCTCTCATCCAGACAGAGAAGCCCTCACTTAGACTTCTCACAATAAGTGCACAACATGTATCTCTAAGAAAAAAAAAATGCTTCATGTGTCTATTACTCAAAATCTTCCACCCCAGTGGTGATTTTTTATGACTTCTGCACTTTAGCACTTCTGAAGCATTTTTCTGCATTGATGCCAGCTGCGGATGCATCATTTGAAGCGTATTATTACAAACAAGCAACTGAATCAAAAAATTACTCAAGCAGTAATCGAATATACATTGATCTTCTTAATAAAATGCTCAGTGATTTAGCCAATCTGTCACTGCCCACTCCTTCCTGTTCTGCAGGCTACAAGTCATACTCAAGGTGGCCTCCTTGAGCTAATGTAGGACACACTTTCTCCTCTGGAGGGGAGGCTGAAGGAGCTTGTCACAAGACCTCTCTGGCTCTCCTTCAAGCCAAACTTTGCTCCAAACATCTACCATCACAACAAGCCACGAACCTCCACGCTGAAGGCCAGAGTTTGTTTTGTCACGGCAGCACTGCCAGTTCTGAGTGGCCTTCTCCTTGTACTTGGAGATTAAATGAATTGGTTGGCAGCCTGTCAAGACACCATCTGTAAAGTGCTCCAACACTCAAAGAAACAGAGAACACACGAGCCTGTGATGAACAAGTTCCGCTGTGTGGATTATTATTTTGTTTACTGCAATTATCTCTGTTCCCCTACTCAATTAGGCTATCTTCCACCCACCATTTTTCATATGAGGAAATTGGATTCATAATTCTAATACTCTATTGCATCTGTTTATATATGTGCATCAGCTTGGCTTGATTTGGCCATTTTGTTTACTTTTGCTACTGCAGGTATTAAAAAAACCATCTCTGTGAATTCGGTGTTACCTCCAAGCAGCAGAGGTATATGAGGCAATTGTGCACATAATCAATACAGCCGTACATCACTGAAAAACACACACACTCCCGTACAGAGCGTGCAGTTTCACAACGTATCTGCACTGTATGCTTCGGTATCATTGACCCAACATTTTTGGGGAAACCGGAGGCGAGCACACTGTTTCAGAGCCTGATGTTCCAGGGAGAGAGCGAGGCCAGGACGCAGAGGAGGAGGCTCGATGCAGGCCGAGCTCGGCGTCAGGGTTAAGCGTGCATTTATCTGGGCACAGTGTGTGATCCAAGGCAACACCCAGTGGAAGTGGATCCAAGGAGCACCCGGTGACAAGCTGCCTGTTGTTCACCGTGGTGTGTCATCACGCGCTGACGTCAGCTCGCTGTCAGCTTGATTGAGCTGTCAGTCCGTGTCGTTCCTGAAAGGAATTGAATGCATTGTAAAACAAGGACACAGGGCACATTAATATCCTTTACTCTTGATTAATACAGTTTTATAACTCCCAAAACATGCTACTACGTATTCTTTAAGGTTTGAAAAAAATATATTTTTGATCTTTAAACTCAGTTTATTTTGATTGCCACCATACAATGTATTCAAAATAATCCTGTGAGCTGCTGCATTTCATACGAATAAAAGTTTATCAGAATCTACAAGGAATATATAAAACATATAACAAACACACAAGAAGCTATTAATATAATAATTCAGTACTTTTCAAAGGTTGTGATGCCCAAAATGAGATGAAAAACGAAACGCCTCCTCATAGCCGCCTTATAAGACATAAATGCACAGAATGATGAATTTTCCCCAGGTGATGATTTTTATTTCCTTTCACCAGCCTTTTTTTTTTTTTAGCCACTGAAAGAAGCTCAGAAGCAGCAGAAATTATTCCACTTTGATTAAAAACAAATTAACAACTTACTGAGTTGGAAATTTATTTCTTTATTTTAAACCAAATCTATAAATCTCACAACATCCCCAAATCATCTCGTGGCCTCCCGTGGAGAGTCCCAACCACCAGGATGAAAACTGCTGCATTGAATTACCGTTTCTTAGACATAACCTTTCTTAATTCCATGAAAGGAAAAGGGGTCCTAGAGGTTCCAGGTGAATTTTCCCCTCATCAAAGGAAACAATAAGTCATTTCTCTCTGGCGCTTTGCCACTTGGTTAGTGCTTTGCCTTTAACATGTTGATGGACATGTATTACAGTGAATAAATTAGACTGACATATTGGATGCTTGATTTATATGAGAAAAAAAAATAATTTTTTGGTGTTCTACCAACATGTGAGCCCATATATCAGAATCATGGCTTATTTGTGGCTATTAACATGAATATATTTCTGTTGGCTGTTGATCTACAGTTGTCTGAATACATGCTGCCCTGTGTGAGACTCTGCCTATCATATAATATACACTGTCCTTCAGCATGTTCTTCAGCTGCAGCGGATAAAACATGATTTTTTTTTTTTCAATCAATGCTATCCTGGTCAAAATAAAGAAAATCATATTGTAACAGTAAGAAGATGAACACATTAAATGGATCTCGTGCACTCCAGTCTTCTCTTTCATTGCCTGAAAACAATTCTTAATTAGTCCTGCGTTCTACTAGGCACTTCCTTTCAGTCTAACGTTTCATTTTGTGAAACTGAGTCCCACTGAACGTAAATCCTGACCATGATGCAGACGACGATGAGAGTATTTACTGAAACTTGATGCCACATCGGCCAACATTGCTGCCATCTCTGTGGACTTGAAGACAGACAACCCTGTGTGTGTGGACTGCACAGACATGATGAAACCTGACCTGTGTGTGTGTGTGTGTGTGTGTGCACGCCCGTGTGTACTGCACAGTGTGTGTGTCTGTGTGTATGCACTCTGTTTGTGTTGCTGTGTGCATACATCTGCCAGTGATGCATATTTGTGTGTGCTCTGTGGTGTATGTGTGTGTGTGTTGCTTTGCAAGTGTGTGTTTCTGATGTGTGTGCAATATGGGTGCATGTGTGTGTTTGTCAGTGTTAGTGGATTTAATGCCTGTTATGTATATATTAATACCTGCTGGGAGCGATTAAAGAGCCTTAATATGAAACAGTCTTTTCTACACTATTATTATTATTATCAGTCAGGTTTTTTTTTTATGTTTTTTTTTTTTTAAATGGACCAGTTGCACAATTGAAAATCAATAAGAGAAAGCAGGTGACAGTCACAGTGACTTGATGCTCCCAATTAATGGGTAAAAAAAATCTCAGGGTTATCAGCATAAAAGAAACTGGCAAGTACGAGCACGGTGGTATCAATATTCTTGATACAAGTCAGTCCAAACAACACAAAAATGCATACTCACATAATAAAGGCAATCAGCTTTATCCGCTGGTAAAATTGTTGGTACTTACCATTTCTGAATTAGGCACCTGGGGTCATCCACAAGGGCTGCAATTGAACGCACACACAAAAAAGAGCAATTTTCGTTGCACAAAGAGAAAGCGGCGTCTATATCAAAAACCTTGAACCCACTCGAAATTTTGACCAAAAAAAAAAAAGAAAAAAAAAAGAGAGAGGTAGAAAAATGGGGGTAAGCTCACAGAAAAGATGCTAAACCCTAAAATGTTTTGGGTTTGAGAAAATGGAGGGGTGGGGTGCAAGGTGGGGGTCAATCCAAAACACCTAGCGATAAGACAAGTGATAGTCTATGTTGGTCTCTAAGGAAAAAAAAGGACATGGTCTGTCTCCATTGGCCAGTGGAGAACACTGATAGATATGTTTTTGCTGGCATGGGTTATGTTTTTACTCAGAACTGACAGACAGACAGCCCCCATGCACACAGGTGCTATTCAAGGAAATCGTGTAAAAGTGACGTCACTGAGAAAAATCTAGCCCACAACCTTTTCAACAGCAAAGTCCCGCCCACTACATGTTGCTCTGTTCATATTTTTTTTCTCATTTTCTCTCTTTTTCTCTCCCTCTCTCTCTCTCTCTCTCTCTCTCTCTCTCTCTCTCTCTCTCTGTCTCTCTCGCCATCTTTGTCCATCTCTGTCTTTGTGGCTTTCTATCCCTCTCTCTCTCTCTCTCTCTCTCTCTATCAGTCTCTCTATCTGTTAAGTACATTTCAGCAAAGTGCAAAGCTGCAAATACACATCTGCCGCGTGCTCACTCCAACCCTCAAAGGCATCTCTTTATCTCTCTCTAGCTCTTTTTTTCTGTTTCTACCTCCATCACTCTCTCCACCTCCATCTCTCTTTCTCTTTCTCTTTCTCACACGCACACACACACACACACACTCAAACATGCACACAACACAGGTCCAACACACTATGAATCGTTCCCTGTTTGTTTTCGCTCTGCAAGTTGAATGAGCGACGCCGCGAGCATCCTTGGCTCTCCGCTGTTTGTGTGGCTTTGCAAATGCGGACGTCTCCCGATGTGAAACCGCACTGCCAAATGAAGCTTCCCCAATTTTCATAGCCCTCCAATTTGGAGCACGCCTGTCTCTCTAATGCTGAAACACCACTTTGTGAAATTACAGTACAATTTTGAAAAGTAGAAACAGGCAGCAGGCAATTCAGGTGCTCAGCCTCCGCAACAATGGAGTGCTGGCCTTGGTGATGGTTGCTAGGCAATGGAGGAAATACAATGGCCTCCTTGGAAACCAAAGGCCCTTAAGTGGACTGACAGGAACGAAAGCACACACATACACACACACACACACACAAAATAGACCAGTGTGTGCAAAGGAGAGAGCAAGTGAAGCTGTGCACCTCTATGTGTAGACGCTCGACTGAAATATTGCGGTTGCTGTTTGGAACATGGGGTGGGATTGAACTGAATAGGCGAGAATCAGGTTTTTTCTCTGGGCAGCACAAACAAGAAACAGACAACATGGGCAAGGCTTGTGCTGACTATATGAAAAGACGCATGCTTGTGCTGAATAAGCTGCGGGCCTTTTTTTTTGTTCTTGCAAGTCGGTGAGGGACATTCTGATAGTGGTGGATAATGTTGCAGATTGAGCAATGCGCTGAACAATCATGCGGTCAATAGAACAACAATCGATGGCTGCTCATGTCTGGCAGCCTGTCTGCCGCTCCATCTGTCTGTTCATTTCATTCTCGGTCCTTCCATCTTCCCGTCTTTCCATGCATCCATCTGCTCGCTGCCCGTCTCTGTCCCTCCAGCCAGCCATCCGTCGATCCCCCCAGTTGTCAAACCCTCCAATCAATTGGCTAATCCCTGATGAGAAATACCTTATACGAAAACATCATGCACAAGGTCGCCGTTTCATGTCTTTATCATTTTACCTCAGGGTAAGGCGACTAGCGAAAACATGTTTCAGTATGAAAATGTATACCTAAACATACAAAATGGAGCATTTGTTTGAGCACGCCGGCTCTTGTTCAGCAACACTGACACAGGTACATAAAACAGAATAGTGAGTTCAGCTGCAAAATGAAGACAAATTAGAGAGTGGTCTTAAAAAAACAGCAGTAGTCCACTTTGGGATCACAATGGCCACTGAAGTGTACAAGACGGTTCTTTTGTTGCAGCCAGATCAGACAGGTGCACTTCGCAAGAGGCTGACAGGAGTGAAAGGTCTTTGATGAAAATAATAATGTAACATGAAAAAATACATCAGCGTATATTTATTTTTTTTTCCACTTATGTGTTAGTCCTCTTGATAAATATGAAGCATTCTGCTGTATAATAAACTTGAGGGTAACGGTGAAAATAACCTCATTAGATGTCCATTGTCAGGCGCGCTACAAACACGTTTCAGCGGAGTCAGTGGTGTTAACACAACAAAGGGGGCTCACGATTTCAAAAACACGGTGAGGCCGATGTTAATTTCTTTATTTCGACTGAATACAGTTTAACAATGGTCACCACAATTTGGAAGTGCACCTTTGATGATAACAACCTAGTAGTTCTGGCCACGTGGTAAACACTGTACAATAAAATGACTAGTCAGGCACATGCTGACCTTTTGAGACATTTTTAACAACCCTGAAAATACTCAGAAGCGCAGTATCTCTATGGAAGTGCTCCCCTTCCCCTTCAATCTCATTTCCCCCCCACGTCTCCCTCATCTGTTGAAGAGAAACTGAAGTACCCACTTCAAGCCAGCGCTATTATTTGCTCCTCTCGGGGCCCGGCCCCTGAAGTACTCCACTCAGTTAGGGCCTGTAATGTAGATTCCATTTCAGCTGCTATTAGGCCTCATCCTCACTAGCAGACCTGCCTGTTGGTTATTTTCCTGGCTCCCTCCACCGCACCCCACCCCTCTCTGCACCCTCCACGCCTCACTTTGACACGTGTCTGTCTGTCCTCTCTCCTCATTCTCTTACTCCTGCACTCACTTACTCCTCTCTGCACTCATCCTCCCCCAATTCCACGCTCCTGCACCCATCTGTCTCCTATCCCATCCCTGCAACTCCCCACTCCAGCACTCATCTGACCACCCCTCTGTTTCCTCCCTTCCTCCCTCCATCCACTCCACTCCCATCCCCAGCCCTGCCCCCAGGGGAGCCCTGCAAACTGCTTATTCAACAAACGGCTGCCATAAAGATATGTAATGACATTTTGGAAGGCAAAGAGGCCTGTGTGGTTTTTAATTCATATTTAATGGCTGTCAGGCTAAATAGCCCACTATCCTAAATGGGAGAGAGGCTGCTGCTCTTCCACTTAAGACTGAGAGCTGTCTGGTTGTGGATAGCTGCTGGCTGACCAGGGCTGCCTTCCTATTTGTTCCCCTTTTGGAGGAAAATACACAAAATGCAAGAGACAAGCTGATGGTGAGGCTTGTACATACCGTCTCTTCATGCAAATAGTCTCATATTAAAGCTGATCTTTTTAATTTGGGCCTTATCAGCAATAAAAGTGGACTAAAGCTTCAGTCATCATAGCTGCATTGCAACTATTTTTTCTTCCTCCTGTGTCCTGTTCCTTTTTCCTGTCTGCTGATGTGATCTGTGTTGTGTGTATCTATGAACCACTTGACCCATGAAAAAGTCGACAGATTTTGTTGGGTGGCATAAAACGATTCAGACTTTAAAACCACTTTGTTTGTATGTTTCTTGTCCAAGTCCAACAAAATGACCATGTGGTGTGACAAAATTGTATATTATGATAAGCAAAGTAGTTCAGTCAGGAAACTCTCCAGGTGCCATCAGCTGATTGGTTCCTGACTGGCGTGCTTTTCATAGTTAACCAATCATCATTTCACCCCCCAAACTGCAAGCCCTTTAGATAACATGTCACTTACCTTGACAGGTGGCTTGTCCAGCTGCCCTGCCGCTGCTGCTCATGCGTCACAGCATCGCTTCCGCCCTCCTCCTCACCAGCTCCGCCTCCTTAGATCTGCTTTTATATTCAGGGGTGTGCATATGCAGCAGCGATTTACGAAGCTAAATGAGTGTAGCAGCTGATATAAAAACAGATCTAGTCCGCCAAAGTCAAACCCATTGTCATGCCTCATCATTTCATAAATACACTTCCTATATGTGAGTTGTGCGGATGAGCAGATATTACAGCTGAGGAAATAACTCTCCATACTCTCAAAAAAGCAAACCGGAAGCCTCAGGATCATGGTGAGATAACGTTACAGAAATAAATTAATGCTAGCCTCTCATTTTCACAGCACTCCAAATGGTTTCATTATCCGTATCAAGGATCTGTCTGATGAGAAGTTGCAGCTGCTCCCAGCCTGTGGGCCTTTCACTCGAGGAAGCGGGTTTGTTTACCACAGATAGCTCTTCCATGTTAGCTGGCTTACTAACAGTCCACATGCTGTATCAGCCGCCCAGCCACCGATGACAGGTGATACACACTGCCATGAACAACAGGCAATCACCTGTAAACGTGTCAAAGTGACGCAGTCCTGCTGATGTCACCTTTCTGGTTTGGTTCATTAAGAAAAAAAGTGTCCATGCTACACATTTTAACGCTGTTACAACGTTTAGTCTGTTCAGAAAACTGGAGAAATGTTCTTTAGTTGAAGTCTGGATTTTATTTGACACTAATAAAACAAAGGTCAAGCAAAACATCTGCACTGGTGGTCATACCAAAGGATCACTTTCAGGTATGAGTCTAATTCCAGGTATAAAAGTGGCAGCAATGTGCAGAAAGCCTTTCCAACGTTGCAGACACATGACTACCAGTATGCAGACTCCTCCCACAGCACTGACCAACTGGGTCGCCCTCCTCCCTCCTCCCTGCCAATGCTCGGTCACTGCCCGCTGCTGAACCCCATGACAAGTGTGCTCATGACTGGCAGCTTTCCCCAGACTGGCAGGAGAAAAAAACACTGTGGAAAATGAGCAGGAAATTCAGCATTCTGCAGAGATGCTCTTAAGCAAGGCACCTCACCCCCGGCTGCTCAGGATGTCACTCGCAAAGAGCATGGTCAGTCTTCACAGGATAGATAAATAGAAACAAGTAAACAGGGTGCAATTTATCTCCTAATTGGATGCTATATAGAGAACAATCCTTTCAAAAAGCTTTAAATGAGTGTCTTTCACCGACTGATTTATGATAATTGCATAGCAGAGCTTTAAGAAGGCAAATTAAAACCTTGAAGCCATCTATAATCTTAGAGGGTGTGTTCATTATAATATTTGGCACGGTGCTGAGTCTCTTTGAGTGTCTAACAATAAAGTTGAGAGCCTGGCCATTTGGACTGACTTCATCGTAATCATAGTGGTACCACAATTGAGAAGTGGTGTACTTTGTCCAGTCAATAGTCTAAATGCAATCATACTCATGAAATAGCCATTGATTGAGTATCTGTTGAAGTTAATTACAGACTGAAAGACAGTCAGACTCCTCCTGAAATAGGCCTCCAGCCTTCAGAAAATATCTCCAGAGGCGGCGGTACATTTTTAGATATCCAGAGGTATATTTAATCTATGAATATAATTGTCAATAAAGCTACACCGCTGTGTCCATCCCCGTGACTGACCAGCGCAATATGCAGCATGACATCAGAGCATCAACAATAGCATTAAGTCATCATCGTGAAACAAAGAGCCAGGGGTTGGGTAAAGAAGTATGATCACTACTACAAAATATTGATGCCCTGGCTGCCTTGCCTCTTTTTTTTTCTTTTTCTTTTTTTTTTTCTGAGTGGGGTCCAGGCGCTGAAATGTAAATAAATCTATCAGGGCAAGGAGCTGGGGGCTCCAGTTACCACTCCTAACAATCAAGAGGCTTTTCATGCTGCCCTGGAGGGCCATTCCTGTAACGCTAGCACACTGGAGAGAGCCACAAATCATCATCTCTCCTCCGCTCTGCCTCCCTCTGTCGCTCTCTCCTCCTCCTGCTGTTTCTCCTCCTCCTGGACTCTGGCGTTTCTCTCTCTCTCTCATTATTTCCCCTTTCCTTTTCTTTCCTCCCCCCTCTCTCTCTCTCTGTGTCACACACACACCCTGCCGTCCTCCATTCCTCTGTTCCCCTTCCTCCTCACCGTTCTCTCCTCAAGCACCTTGCTTTTTTTCTTAATGTTCTTCATTATAATCTCCTCATGCTCTCTGCTCTCCCATGGTTCTCTCTTTATATTCTCACTCCTACTCTCTGCTCTTCACAGCCCCCCCGAACGCTCTTTGGTGAAGCTTACACTACAAGCAAATAAAAGACTACAGCAGTATTAGCAAATTTGTCAAGGTCCCTAATATATTTGTCATTTTCAGTAGATTTTTGTCTGCTTTTTAACAGCGTACATTTGTCTTACAATTCAACACATACACTATGTTCCACATATGGGTTGCTACCGATATACGTTGTGCTGAGAATGAATAAAATTCATATAAATCATGTGTGTTGAAAAGGAATTGTAACAAAATTGAATTCGTCCATGATTTATTTATTTATGTATTATTTATTCCTATAATTTTATTACATTGCTTTGATTTCCACCACAGAAAAAGTAACACCTACAGACTTACAAACACACAAATACACGTACATTCAAAAACAGAACAAAGAAGTTAACAGCCACAAAAAAAAACTAGAAAGAGATGACTACATCAAGACTAAACTTACATCAGCCAAACATTAATAAAAAAGCATACGGTGAAATTGCAAAACTGGATAACACGCAACAGGGAGTTCAGCTAACAAGCAGGAGAGTTCAGGTGTCTAATAATTGGACCTCATGCTCTCTCATTTTTTTTTATGACAATTATGCATGTTGCTTTGAAGCCTCTTGACTTGAGAAACAAGGAGTGCTGGTGGCTTTTCATTCCTCGAGAATGATCCCCTTTGCTACCAACATACCAAAAATAAAAGCCTGCTGTACAGTATTTTTGATAATCTATTGTCTTGTATACATTCACATTCTTCTACAGCTAAGTTGGCCAATGTTGCATTCACTTGAACCTCAGACCTCTCCATCTTGAAAACTTTAACAATGCTGTATTCACCAACTCAAAAAAAAAAGGTATTCTTTGCAGAGTGAGTGTTCATTTATCCCCCAGCTGACACTTTGAACACCATGTTGTTGCTGGTTGGACGGGAGTTCAAGTGAATGCATCATTATGTGACTTTGGTGTGGAGGATGTTGTGGATGTAGACTGTACAAGAACTTGTTCAGAAAGCATCACAAAGCCTTGGCTGGAAAATACCAAACCAATCCTTTAAAAGTGTCCGAGTGTCTAATGAATGGACTAGAAATGTTCAAAAAGACGTTACCCAGTGCATCCCAGTAAGTCCACTACAAGCATGTGCAAAGAACCAAAGGTGTGGCATTAAACTGTACCATTATTATTGTCTGCACTGAAAAGGAAAACAACATTAAATAAGAAAAAAAAAACACTCTACAGAGCATTTTCCAAAATTTTCATCATTAGCAACCAAAATGATCTTTATCCTCTCAACATTTTTTCTTTATCTTTTTTTTTTTTTTTTTTTTTGAATTGCAAGTTTTGATAGCAAAATACCTCGTAATGTAATGAGGGATGGCTATTCAACTTTCTGCATGTGTTTTAAGGTCATTTTCTTGCATCTTTATCAAGTGTAAGAGACATGGGCTGCTGGGTGTGTATTCCCCTGTCATCCTATCTCCAGTTGTTACACAAAAACATGTTGTAGCTGCTCCACACTGAGCAATGATGCTATCTCTGTCCCCTGATCAATGGAGGCCTGAGCCTGAAATTGATCTGCGTGTCTGGGGCTCTGGGACCCGGCCGGTCCTGTTCTGACCCACAG
>OMLB01040054.1:4307-17344 GCA_900302555.1 Myripristis jacobus | reverse complement strand
CCCACAGAGACCAGCCGGGTCACGCAGGTCGCAGCCACAGTTTACACTGATACCACCAGAGGTTAATGTGCAGTGGGTAAACATCATGACAAGATAGTAGGCAGGCTAATGCATGGCACTTCACGGTGTTTCTTTTCGGTGAAAGTCAGTTTCTCCTCCCTGTCATTTTGGCGTTTAGTAAAACTAAAATTTGTAACATTTCACACAGTTTGGTTTTGGTAAATGTGCTGAAAAAGAAGAATTCACCTACCGTCAGGAGGCTGTAATAACCACTTTCCAGTTTTTGCCGAATGTAGGTCAGAATTTCAGCTTTTTACACAAAGATGATCAGCATCGAAAGAGTGATTTTGTCTCCTTGATCAATACGCCAGAGGATATGTTTACAGTAGTGAGCTCTTGCCCTGGCTAATAATTTCAGCGCAGTCTTCGTTCTTCTCGCGCCTCTTTTCCTGTGTGAGTAACTAGATCTCATCTTCGTTCTTCATGTGTGATTTCCCTGAGTGCCCACTTACTGGAGATATCAGGCTGCCATGATGAGGAGGTGAGTAGTTGAGTGGGAAATGGGGAGAAAAAGTGTCTTACATGGACCCTACCTGTCCATGAGTAAGGGTCCGTGACACATGAGATCACCTCCGATCCATAGGTCTTGTTTATTTACAAAAAAGTTCTTGGGTGTCAACAGTAAGACACCCAAAAGACCTGTAAATGAAATGATTCAAATTGAATTATATCTTTATGGCAGAAGTTTGAATTGGAAAAAAAAAATTCCATGGATGATTTTAGCTGAAAGATTCATCCATTTCATGCTCAGATTCTGTTGTTAAAGGATTAGTTTACCCAAAATACAGGAAAAAAAAGATATTTCCCCACTCACCCCAAGTGCAGTCAATCGATTCAGATAGTTTCAATGTGATTTAGTGAAGTTTCTGGTCTGGTGCAATCCACCCTGAATTCCTATTCATGAGTAGATACAGTTTGCCGGTGTTCTTCCTCAGGAAATAGTTCCCAACGACACATTTTGCTCCCAAGGGATGTGACTATGCCAGGTGCCCATGTAACTGTCTTTGGAAAGAAGTGTGGCAGCTCAGTTTTCCCCATGGACATTTTTGACAGTTTGAGCTCCACAAACAAATACAGTTAGGCCCAAATACAGTTAGTCTTATTGGACAGTGACTCAATATTAATAACTTTGCCCTTGTACACCACCACAGTGGATTTGAAATGGAGTAATCAGCACGTGATTGGGGGTTGAAGTGGTTTAACAAACATATGGCATTAACTGTTAAGGAATTACAGCCATTTTATACATTGTCACCCCATTTTCAGAGGCTCAGAAGTAATAAGACACTTGGTGGTGCACAAGGGCAAAATTGTGAATATTACGTCACTCTCCAAATACTTATGAACCTAACTGTGTCTATCCAGCGAATTTTACTTTGGAGTGAAAGGACTTGGGTGCACTTGTGAAGCTAAGCCATAATTACATTGGCTTATTTGGCAAATGATTTTTAGTAATTTTTGTAATCCATATATAGCATATCAGCTAGGGAGGAAAACACAGTTATATTTGATGGAATGGGTGAGGGTGTGAAGGTTTGATAGGCTGAAATATTTGTTTACACCTACTGGTGCAGGATGAAGTCACCATGGAACCCTGTCAAGTTTATTTGTATAACACTTAATCACAGTGACAATCTCAAAGGGCCTCGCAACACAATGATGAAAACGACCTGCAAGGTGCCAAGACTGAGCACCACCTACTGCAGGTTGAGGCAAGGAACTCTCCGGGTTGGCCCTGGTCCAAACCACTTCACAGCCCCTGTGCCTTGAGTCTCGTGATACCCGTCCCAGCTAGACATTTGTTTTGAGCCTTTATCGGAAGCATTTCATCTCAGGACGGAGTCTGGCATCCACTGGGCCGCACACTTCGATGCCAGATTTGTGAGTGAGTGTGTGTGTATCCCCGACCCCCTGCCCATGTTTTACCAAGGCCGATGTGACACAGCTGACGGAACCCATGCAGCATCAATCTACTGTAATTACTGTCAGGCATCCGGTGGGCCACCTCCCCCGGCCTAATGACCTGTTCCATCCATTCTGCCCAATTGGCAGCTTTATAGCCTCTTTCCAGGCCCCTTCTCAGTCCTGCAGCGAGACGGGGTGAGGCAGCGCGCTGCCCCAACGAGGGCTGAACAATGGGAAACATTTGGATTAGGATGTGGCCCAAGGGCTATCTGTCTTAGTCAGTGCACTCACCAATTAAATCATTATCCAGCAGTCATTTATGCTGCTTATTGGCTGTCTCCCTCCTCCTCACCATCATAGATGGCTGTCCTGTTCCGGCTACTGCTGACTGTCAAGTTTCCAAACTATTTTCAAATGCATACCCACAGGTTTTTTGTGGATTAATTGAGTTTTGTGAGCTTGACATTGAAAGTTAAAGCAGTGCTTGAGACCTCTTGAATGAAGATGTTTAATCAAATTCTAGGCCAAAAATTTGATTCTCCTCCGCTGCATGCATCATATTGAGACATTAAGAGTTTCTTTATCACCTCCTTCTTCATTATCTATCATCATCATCATCATCATCATCATCATCATCATCATTCAATTCACATTTGGCAGATGCTTTTATCCAAAGTGATGCGTCATCATCCTCTTCTTCACTGTTTCCCTCATGTTTCCCCTTCTCAGTGTATTCCTTTTGCTCTTCTTCATCCACCTCCTTCCCTACACACACACACACACACACACTGCACACACACACACTCACATTCAAGCACACTCACTCGACAAGACACACTCATGATGGGTGCCTTCTTTTAAAGGAACAGACGCGCACACACACACACATGGAAACACACACACTCCTGACAGGTGTTGATGAAGACACTCATTAGCACATTTATATTCACGTGTGAACACATACACTGCACACAGGTATGCATTTGTAGGACACACACTGCACACATGTATACACACAAACACACACGCACAGGTACATGCCACATGTTTGTACACAAATGCATGCACACATGCAGATATGCAGGCATGCTCATGCATACAGGACATAAATACTCTCTCTCTCTGTCTCGCTCTCTCTCACGCACACACACACACACACACACACACACACACACGCACACACACACACACACACACCAGTTGCTGGTCCCTGGCGGCCTCACTCTGCTGGGTGCTGCATGACTTGGAAAGGGCTGTACTGAGTCCTCCTGCTGCCTCTAATCGCTGATCTGCCATTCTGATCACAAACCATGAGCCGGTCCTGCCAAGTCGGCACGCAGCGGTCTCTCAGCAGCTTTGTGTTTAGATGACAGGTCTACGTACAAATGACAGAATAAAATATATGGAATCTGCTGAGACTTTGTTGCTTCAGTGCCGGCGCAAATGCAGAGCTTTACTCCAGAATGAGGTATCCACCGTTTGAACAAAGGAGCCCTTACTATTGAGAAAAAAAAAAAAAGAAAGAAAAGAATCACACGGTAGAAAAAAAAAATCTATGTGCAAATCTCCTCTCACCTCACAAATCTGTAGAGTAATGAACTCAGTGTAGCAGAATGCAGTCTGCATGCACTGAAGTAAACAAAACATAAATCACATCATTGAACATTAACATGAAATATATCTTTAAATCTACATAAACTGGAGGGATTAAATGATACATGTCAGATAATTTTTTTTTCTAAAATGGATACAGAGCATAAAAAACCTTTGTTCACTACATTTGGATGCACTTGAATGAGCCTAATTAATGTCAAATACGAAAAAAAAAAAAGAACACTTAACACACCTGTTTCATGAGACAGGTGTGTGTGAGAGGGACGACACACTCCCAGGACTCCGTTTGCAACAAATATAGAAGTATGCCTGATCATGTGTAAATAATAATGTGATGATCGTGTTTTTGTAGTTTTAGCACTAAGCGCTCATTGCTGTGATTTTTTTTTTTTTTTAGCACCGCTCTTACCAGAGATCACCCGTCGATCAAACAGTGTGGGTGGGACTATGATGTAGGTCTTTCATTTGGTCACTCTGTTATTTGTTCACTTTTCCACGGTAGTTATCGCTGCTGATCCGAACTTCCCATCCAGTCCTGCTGCTGGGAATTCATCACTTCCTGTGAGGAGAGACCCACTCACCACAGACTGAAAAGCCTTACTAACTTTCCCCAGGCAGAAGAAAAAAACAAAAAAAAGGCTGAAGTTTCTAATCTGTGATCAACAGTGACAGTGAATTCAAGAACAGCCATGTGGACTCAAGATGTTTGTGTGAGATTTTAATTCCATGGTAGAGCGGCGACTTCCAAGCAATGAAATTCCCCAGGAACTCAGAACTATTCCAAACAGCTTTTACATCTTTACCATGTAATTCCCCACGTCAAGATTCATGATTCAACTCTTTATTGCCACACTAACTTTGTCGGGATTTTTTTTTTCCCCAGTGTGTTCCTAACACACAATCCAACAATAAACACAAACAGGGAACCAGCATTGCACAGGGACTTCTACTGCTGCTAATGGGCCAACTGGTAGCCACCTTTGGGGCAATAATTGAAAAACTTAACTGACAGAAGCTCTGTGACAAAACAAGCACTATTGGACAATTTGTAACAAAGATACAAACTATTTCAGGCCACAAGCTCTCACTGTGGTTCCGACTGCTGATGAAGTCTGCAAATAATAGAGTAAGAGTCTTTATTATTAAGAAGTCTGATAAATTACAGGGTAATTAATGCACTAAATAGGCTGTAATTAGCTGGCACTTCTTGGATCCTGTCAGGTAACCATAACTGCAGCAGAAAGAGCACAGTTTCTGCTCTGCTACCTCATCCAGGTGACATTAATGCCAGCAAATTTAATACCAACAAATTTGTCTGCAGTTCTGATGTCAGCTAATTCTCATGAAGCCGTGTTATTGTTAACAAACTGATGGCAAAGCCGCCAACCAGATCAGCCACTCCTTTGTCCAAATCCAGTTTTTTTTTTATAGTGCTACGACAAAAGAGCGTGTTTTTCTGTTTGCCATGCACCGCAATGTGTGTGTGTGTGTGTGTGTCCAACTGTTGCCTTGGTACTGGCTTGCCATGAACCGAAGGCCCAGAGTGAATTTATTCAACAGGACCAATATAATATGACTAGATAAAAGAAACAGCACATAACCCCAACCTCACATAAAGTACAGGAACAGGACATGAGTAGATGTTATATGACCGATAATATTTTAAAGAGGAGGGTGCTGCAGCGGTGGGTAGCATGGTGATAGGAAAAGGAGAAGTTTGTTGTTTGTCGTTGCTAGAATGATTTCGAGTCAGGTATTTTGCGGGGTTTTTTTTAGGGATGAGGGTCAGGAAAGGACAAAAGCTGCCCTTTTTAACTGTTTTTTGAATCTGAACACCAATCAAGTAGCTGCACATCAGTGTGATATCACAGATTAGGGGTTTATTGGACAAAACTGAACGAGAGCTAACTCGAAAAGGCTGAACAGTCCAAGGACGAAGGGACTAACACACCGACCTCAGAGCTGAAGTTCAGAGACGGTGGCGTGGCGTGACAATGTGAGAAAACCTCACAAATAAGTCAGAAAAACAGTCTATCGCCCGTGATTAGTGTTCTTTTACTTCAGCAATTTAATCAGACATACTAGATATGCTTCAGTTGGGTTTTTCCTACCACTAATAACTTCGACAGTATGATGTTATGGCACTGCAAAGTGGTACATGATTAAAATGTTCCCTCAGCAGTTTCAGTGGAATATGCACTTTTCCCGGAGCTGCAGAAAACATCGCTCATGTTGATTTTGCCTTGTTGTAGTGTGTGTGTGTGTGTGTGTGTGTGAGTCACAAACTGCTTGTAATGTTAACATGATAAACAAAGACAGTTCTGGGAAGTGTGTGTGTGTGTGTGTGTGTGTGTGTGTGTGCAGTGAGCGGGAGGTCATAAAAATGATTGCACCCAGATGGATCATCTTGACTTCACTCTGCTAGTGTGGCTGTGCGTGTGTGTGTGTGTGTGTGTGTGTGTGTGCCCTCTGTATTTGTGTGCGGACTTGTTCAATAGTGCTGCTGATGTCTCCTGGTGTCTGACTTGGTGACAGGGTGTGCTGAAGATCATACCAGGGCAGCACTCTCAGGCTGAAAGTGCTGCACTAGAGACTGGGAGGCACCGGGCAATAAACCAAAACTATCACAGCTACTCTGCCTCTAAACACTGGACGGTGCTGGTGGGTTGGAACCAGGTGTGTGACGTGTGTTTTAAAGTAAAATATTGTTGTGATATCCATGAATATGCCATGAGTATGGTAAAACAGGTAGACTCTCTCCACATTCTGATATTGAGAAACGGTGGTCCATAGTATTAATTGCATTATAAGTAAAAACAACACACATCTGACATTGTCAATGCACTTTTTGTGAAAATGTAATGTGATAAATTAATTTCACTCCAATCAGCTGTACTTGGAACACCACTAAAACTACTTTATTTGGACAAAGTTTGCTTTAAATGAGCAATGGACTTGCAGCATGACATAATATTTTCCCAAAGCGAGTGTTACTTTATACCTATTATTATTTTTTTGTATTATTTTTCCTTGCTCTTATCCTGCCACTGGATTCCATTAATTGCCCCACGATATGAAATTTCCATTACCGCATAAAGTCTTACTGCATAAAATGATATTCATTTTCCTAAAAGCAGCAGCACTGTTGAAATTGGGTGGAGTGAAACGGTCTCCCCACCAGAAAATAGTCCCTGTTTGCTTAACACCACAAATGATCAAATCCTAAATTCACATTACCCTTCCATCATTTTCTAAAATTTTTGCTATTCAAATAATATGCTTTTTTCACCATAGATACATTAGATAGATCAATACCAGTAATTTTCATTTTGCTCACAAAACTAGAGCAGTAATAGTGTCATAGAGGCTTCTTTCTTTTATTTGCAGTCTGCTTGGTGATCCTGATATGCAACAAATCTAAATATGGGAGCTTTTGTCTCTCCCATTTCAGGGTGAACGTATCATGCATTAGATTAATAGTGGGGTCACAGCCTTTTATTGTACATAAAGTGGTGCTTTACTCTCATTTTTCAATTAGGATAATGGAGAGCTGCTCTTGTTAACCCTCTCTTAATAAACATGGAGCATGCGAGCTAGAGACGTGGTTGCTGGGATGCAGGCAGAGAGGCAGAGGGATGGGGGCAGAAAGTCCCTTTAAACACAAACAGAGAGAGAGAGAGAGAGAGAGAGAGAGAGAGAGAGACAGTAGTAAAATCTACACTACTACTGCCACTACACTGCCACATGCTCAGTTATTAAAAACATATACAGCTGCAGCAGAGAGGACTGCTGTGCAAAGTCAAAGTATTTGCCCAAATGAAATTCTGGACGGGATGAAACAGAGGAAAACAGGGCATCATCCTGAAAACAGGGTACCCGTGAGAAAAGCTGCGTGCATTGTCTGATTAGAGAGAAAAACACGCAGGAAAAAGAGAGACGAATAGACTAAGGAATATATTTTTGTGCCGGTGCACCAGCAAATTGGTATTGTTGTCATGTGCACACACGTGATTTATTTCTTGCCTGCACGTGTTTGGTATTTTGTTTATACTTGCTATGAACTTGACTAAGCCGATGTGGGAGAAAAAGAGATCAGGAAGGGGTGGGATAGCAACAATCAAACAGTGTGAACCCATTCTGGCGTCAGGGGTGATTTTGGAGGTGGCTGCATCCTGATTCGACATCAGGGATCGGCTGGTGGAGGCCTCACTCACAGCCAAACTGTCCCTGAAGTTCGCAGCGAGCTCTCTCCTACACTGAGCAATGGTCCTCCTCCAGAAAAGAAAAAAGAAAAAATCCAATCCTAATCCAATCAATTCCAAGTGACCAAAAACCCGGCCGTGCGCCCATTCCTGTGACTGCACTTTGTGCCACACATCACTGCTCTACAAAACTAGAACTCTTGGCCACTCACACCTCACTCAAGTCCATTCATCTTAAGAAACATCTGACCCTGTAAGTACACATAAAAGCACCAGCAAAGGTTCAGCAGAAGTACTCATAACCTTGAGACCTTAAAAAACACGTCAAATCTGAATTGATGAGACCATAAAGCCAGTGATGTATTCAGTGCTTTAAATGCTTTAATGCTGACTAACTCTGCACTATATGTACCATTTTGCTGGAGGTTAGGAGCTGTGAGAAATCTACCGCACGGGTTTCTAACCAAGCTCACTAAAAATCAAATCACAGCCCATCATATTGCAGCATAAAAATGTCACTGCTCACTGCATTGTCCATTGTATTGCTCGAGTACTGACACTGCTTGCCAGGAAATGGAGACATTTTTTCACAAGGCAGCACAAGCAATTGTTATTTTATATCAGCTGCAGTCAGTCACCTCGGAGTTTTATGTGTGAGGAAATAGATGTGGCGCTTTGTTTCTTTCTTTCTTTCTTTTTTTTTGTTGTTGTTTTACACAAATGTTTCCTTTTGTTTTTACAAAGCAGCTGAATGTAGTTGTTACCGCATCGCCATCCTATGAGATGGGAGAAATTGAGATAATAAAAGAGCGGAAAAAGACAATATTCACTACTAAGCCGTTCACATGGCTAATGAAAATGGATATTCCACTAAACATTAATGTTAACATGCAGCCGTGCACAATCTGACTTGTTCAACTGTATTATGAGCACAGCCTCCCTCTTTCCTTTGTGAAATCACATTATTGAAAGGGCTGGTCAGTATTTGCGCATATCCAAAGTCCTGTTGACATCCAAGTCTTTCATAATGTCTAGGTGTGGGCTTTTCTCAGTGTTGTAATGTCATCATTTTATATGCAAAGAAATCCTAACATGCCAGCGTGTCAAGTTCGATAAACCGTCTAAATCTTGCAAGTGCTGGTGCAGAATTGCAGTTATTACAGTGAGAGCAGGAGGACTGACTGTAGATCAAGAGAGGAAGAGAAGGAAACACTGAGGCACGATAGAGAGAAGGACAAGTTCAGAGGAGAAACGAAAGAGACAACAAGTGAGAGACAGCAGGAGGACATAGAGAGAGAGAGAGAGAGAGAGAGACGTTGTCGTTCATTAGTTTGTGAGCTAACTGCTGCTGGCTCTTCTCCAGGCTCCACCACAGCTCCTCGGGTTTCTGCTCATCTGCATGAGCCTCTAGCAGGGCCTCTGGTGTCCACAGCCCGGCTACTAATGAGACTGAGACGGCCCGCTCAGGTTACATGCACACACACACACACACACACACACCTACACGCACACACACCCCTCCTTCTACTCTGGCCTACTCCAACCCATCGATTCTAGGTTTACCCCTGTGAGTTACACACACACTTACACAAACGCATGCACATATAAGGCCCACATGCATGCACACATAGACATGAATGTATAAAGGCACACACACACAAAAAAAAACTCACACACACACACACATACATACACACATATTTCACAAATGCAAAGGCACACAGGCGAGGTTCAGTGTGTGCATTCACTTTTGAACGCTAGCACATGCACACACACACACACACGCATCATCGCACACCAACACACATCAGCAGATGCACACACGTAGACATGCACACACTGGTCTGGGCATTACTGGCTGGGTGTTGATGATCCAGCCGCAGATGCAAATGGAAAACAAGATGGGGGGGATGTAAAAAAGACGAGAGGAGAAGTGATGATGAATTTGAGACGGCTACACCCTACACCCTTGTTTTTGCCTGGTGGTGTATCGATCGGGGAGGGGGAGGATTTTGTCCGATGAGGGGCCGGGGGCTGCGATGTCCACGGTCCTGCTCTCGCTACACTCAGATCTTGTAGATAAAGACACTAAAACATGTGACGGCTAAATCAGAGGCCCTTCTCTGTATCTAGTTCCATCAGCTTGTACTGAACTCCACGCCATCTGATAAGATACGGAGGACATGTGCCTCTGCGGCGCATGGCATTTTCACTGGCAGGATTAGGCTTTCGAGGTTGTTTTTTTTTGTGTCAGGTCACTCATGCTAAAACGTTACCATCACTGCATTCAAAGTGCAAGCAACTGCAAGATGAGTCGCTCCTTTCTGGTCGATTATAGGTGGTGCAAGAAGCTCTGAGTGAATCTATGTGGACAACTACAACATAATGAACAGGCAAATCATGGATTTTGTTGCTGCTTTGCTGTAGCATGCCATAAAAAAATCACTGTTACTTAATTAAGTGCTATTAATTAAAAAACTTATAGGATTTACTGTCAACTCCGACAGTGGATCCGAACATTTATTTTCCATCATATATGAGACATTTATTCCCATAGTCTCTCAAATAAAAGCTGTTAAAAGCTTTGATCAGCTGCAAAAAGCTTCTTGTCCATTTTGCTCATAAAATCCTTTATTTCAGTAAAAGTACTGAAGTATTATCTGTAAAATGTACCTAGGAAGAAAAGCAAAACGTGTGCACTGTGAAAACTGTTTCTTTCCAGTGTTAAATTGTTGCTCCATTACATGTCGTAGCTCTAACTGCTCCAGATACTGTTGGCTAATTTACACTGACAACACACCACAGTTCGCTTTTGCACAACATGTAAAAGCTCATTGTGCAAACTAGGAACTTGAGTAAATGTATTACTTTTTGGGACAATAAGGTTTTAATTATCTTATATTCCATCTTTGCATGCATGGATGAATCTCAAAAATCACACTGATCGGGAAATGTGGAGGTGTGGAAATCTGACTGGCCAAGGACTGAAAAAAGCTGACCAACTTTTCTCAGGGTATCTGTGAAACACTTGTGCTGAAGGAAAGGGAATAAGGAGGCCGGGTGGTTATACAGACATCACACAGAAGAAAAGACACAATTTTTATCCCTGAGACAAAAACCTTGAACACTCTGACTCTGAATTCCTGTCTGTCCATTCACTGTAAGTTGCTCTTGATAAAAGCACCAGCCAAAAAAAAAAAAAATATGTGAAATACAGACTTGTATCAGAGCTATGCCAGGATGCCTGAATCCTGTTGTATGCATATGCTTTTATTCAGAATAATTTACACATTTTGCAGGGGCTGAATAGGCTTGAAGGGTGTAAATGTAACAAATGAACCAAGGAAAAAAAATTCAAAAAATGTCCATTATTATCACAATAAGTATAAACAGAAAAGATGCCCCCTCTTTATAATTCAGTTTAGTTATTCATATTCACATATGTTAAGCCTGGCTGAGTAGATGTGTTCTTGTGAAAACTGAAATTTTTCATGGAAAAAAGCGGGGAACAAATGATTGCATTCAACATTTAAGTGCTCATACTTTAGCGGGGCCATGAGCTTTTTTTCATTGGAACATGAATTAAATGAGAAAAATAAAGGCAGACAATGCTTTGGGACAATGCACTGATGTCCCTGAGAGGAGATCAAAAATAGCAAACTCTCCAGCCCTTTTGAGCCAACCAAGGCTTCCTTTAGGAGAATGGAGAGGACAGACTGTAAAACTGAGGCCAAATGCAGCAGTTATGAGCGAGCTGTAATTCGGCAGTCTGCTTGTGCCGCTACAGTGCAGCATTTTCATAGCAGCTCGAGCACCATGGTGTCACTCGTCGCTAAAATCCACTGCTGTTGCGACCATGTGACAAGATCCTCCAAAATCACTGACGGTCTCCAGTCAGTGCGAAAAACAAAAAGCTGCACGTGCTCTGGTTGCATTCTCAGGAGGTAGAGAGGTCGTCTGGTAACCGGAGGGTTCCCGGTTCGATCTCCCGCTCCTCCAGAGTGTGTCGAAGTGTCCTTGAGCAAGATACTGAAGCCCTCACCGCTCCTGATGGACAGCTAGGCGCCTTGCACAGCAGCCACTACATCAGTGTGTGAATGTGTGTGTGAATGGATGAATGTGAGGCAAACATTGTAAAGCGCTTTGAGTGGTCAGTAGACTAGAAAAGCGCTATAGAAATGCAGTCCATTTACCATTTCAGTCACAATTGGAACCACATGTAGCCTCGCACAGCCATGCTCTGATTTCATATGATATGAAATATGACTTATGATATGGGGTATTGTTTTTTGTACCTGAGTGCATTGACTGAGTAGTTTATTCCATTTTATTTATTACAAGTCATGTTTATTTTGCCACTGTAGCCTTAGTAGTAGGTCATGTGAGGTAATTTCATGGGGACTTTAAGTAATGTGAAGATTTGAGTTGTATGTATGCATGCTTCTGTTGTTGCAGAAAATGACACCATTCAATTTCATTCTCTCTGACTAAAATGCCAAAGTAAGATAATGAATGCTGTAAAACAGAACCTGCAAATTGCCTCTCCCTCTGTATGTGATGTGTTCACACTGTACGCTGTACACGTGCGATGAACTGCCTCAGGAAACAGCGAGATTACCACATTCTGCTTTGCAGCAGCCCGTGTTGTTGCCATGGTACCCACAAACAGTTGTGTCAGGCATGCCATTGAGGCTTTTAAAACACACACATATTCAGTTTTTACCTGTACCAGGCCTACATTTGTCTTACCTGGATTTGCAGCGTTGTCACTCAGTTGTTGTCCTTCGTCCCGAGTAGTTTAAAGGCTGAACTGGAATTTGTATAAACTCACAGAGAAATAATCCCTGTCAATCATCACCTCTGAGCCACTAGAAGTGTGTGTTGGCGTGTGTGTCTGCAGAGCCCCTGCCCTCTGTCTGGATTTTCTTGTTTTGCGGAGCTCGAGACTCTTCTGGGCATCGGCCTTTGTGGGTGTGGGTGTGAGGAGGATGAAGAGCGACGTGGTGTTGGCCTGTTTTCTGTTGGACAGGTAGTTGTTGATAGGCCATGTTTTCTTTTTTTTTGGGAATGAAATGTAAATTCCTGCTTGGTGCAACATCCCACCCTGGACTCTGGGTGTCTGAACGTCCGAGTCATGGTCATTACACACAAAACTAAAGCTGCCATTTCTTCCACTTGACCATATATGACCTTATATGTGACCTGCAGACAAAAAGCATAAGTACGCGCTTTAATATATAAAGTCATGTACTATAT
>OMLB01040053.1:10724-27928 GCA_900302555.1 Myripristis jacobus | reverse complement strand
AGGCTGAGCTTTTCCACTGAAAGGACAAGCCAGTTTGAAGATGCTACTTTTTTCTGTTTATTGTAAAATGGAGCCCCAGGCGTTACATGGCTAAAACCGTGATTCCCTTGAGATGACTGTACTATAACGAACCAAAATCCCTTGCCAATCCCTTTTCCAACCTCCAGTTAACTGTTGTGGGACTGTAAACATAAGTAGAAACCGACCTTAGTTTGGGCAAAACCAAGACAAATCTGCACAGTTCCAGGTACTCAATGTATGTCCTTTGTTGTTAAAACCCAGCTCATTAAACAATCAAGACTGGAAATATGCATATTTATACCAGAAATCTAAATTTACATCTGTACAAAGATGATTGTGGTTGCAGGGCTAGCAAAATCGTCCATATTTTGTGGTTGCAGCCAAAGCGTGCAATTGATTAGGTGAATCAAGCAATTTTGTGGGTTTCTTTGGCTCAATCAAAGTTATAAACTTATGTAAACATATACACATATATCATGTTTTAAGTTGCTTTATAGAAATGAGGTCACAGAAAGGGTTGATAAATACCGTGATCTTTTCCCTGAGTTGACAGTTTGAACAACAGCGTCATTTGTCATATTTAGAGAAACTGGTAGAGTCACTTTGGTGTTATCGGCAAGCTGAAATGTGTGTGGAGAGATATTTCATCGCGTAGTCCGGATAGATATGTACAAAAGGGCTGAGTATGCACACATGTGAGAAAGTAAGAAAAAAAATCTCTGTAATCACACATAGTTTGAGCTTAACTGAACTGAACTTCCTGGGAGCTTGAAGGAAAAATCCACCCCAAAACACTTCACTCCTCAAAAGAAAAAAAACAAAAAACCAGCTATTGCGTACATATCTCGCATTCCTGCATCTGTTTTTCTGTTTGGTGGTGTATTTTTTTAATCCTGTGGATAAGTTGCCAAACACAGACGGAGTTGCATCACTTCCTGCACAGCTAACAACAGAGTTTAATAGGAGAAAAATGTCCAACAATCTCAACACTTAACTGAATGGAAGAAAAATTGCTTTTTCTTTAGAGTCACTATTTCCATTAACCAGTAATCACATAGGATGAATAGGAGGAGTTACCAGTGTTTCGACTGATAGCCTCAATACTCCATGAAGGAATGCTACCATGGGCGGCGAGGCTCAGGGGGTTGCGCAGTTTTCTAGTAATCAGAGGGTTCCTGGTTCATCCCCCCGGCTTCTCTAGAGTTGACGTGCTGTTGAACAAGACACCTTGCCGCTAAACGCTCCTGATGAGCAGCTTGGCCCCTTGCATGGCAGCCTTTGTCATCACTGTGTGAATGTGAGGCATGCATTGTCAAGTGCTTTGAGTGGTGGGTAGACTAGAAAAATGCGATTGAAATGCAGTCCATTTACCAGTGCCACACTGTTGCATTTCAAGTAAAGCATGCAATTCTCATTTTTTTTTTCTTGACTGGAAAACTTGCACTCTTGGCGTTACCATAGCTATTTCTATCACCATTGTAATTGCTCTCTCCACCTGCACCATCAAACAAACACTTTCATGCAACTGCCTTATAGTATATCAACAATCTGTGCTATTCATGGGTGGAATTTTCCTTTACAGAGCCATAATTTGACCACTACACACGCCCCTGTAACATTAGGGAGAGCTTTCACTTATTTCCATTAGCTCTAATCATTCATTACAATCTTTAAAAGTTTACTTAAACAATGCCAACATGGATTGCTTAAACAAAGAAACATTACATTTTCACTCTAAAAAAAAAAAAAAAAAAGCCCACATATCATCATGCGCCCTTAACGTCGGCAGGGATGTTAAGCAATAAATCCACTAGAGGGCAGCTCAGAGTCAAAAGTTTCTAACAACAAGAAACATGGCGTTGGTGGAAGAGATCGTAATAACGGATCAGCGACAAAGAGGCAAAAGCGGAGGCAGCATTGCAGATGGCGGTGGTCTGTGTGCTCATTCAATATATCACGACATGAGGATGGAAATTTTTTCTGTAAGAATACCGATGACAGAAATTTCTTCTTCGTGTCTCGCTCATGGGCCAGTCTCTCTTGAACTACTGGCCACACTGCCCTCGCGATTTCCGGTGCTGCTGCTCTGTTTCGTTCATATCCTTAAGCTTTCTGAAATTGTGCACAAATACAGACGTAATTAACGCAGAGTACGGACATAAGTCTCTGTCCATTTTCGTATTAGCATTTAACGTTGACTATAAATGAGCCTCTACTCAGGCAAGCTAGCAAGTGCATCACCCTATAAAGGCTCGGCCATCCCTTTAAGTTGCATTGGTACTTCAGCAGTAGGTGAAATGTGTGGGTCAATGCTGTAAAGCAGCATCACAATTTGATGGGTTCAGTAATAAATAAACATCGTTGACCTATGACAAACTGACAAACTGTGCCACTTGTGCAGTGCTTGCAATTAACTATTCCTTTTGCTTGTGGTATGTAGACATGGCAACTATACAACAGCTTTAACATGCCAGCTACTGTGGCAGTCATTAGCACGCCATTGTTTCAAACTCTCATCAGGTAAATTCACGCTGCACTTGTGTGAGCCATTATAGAAAAAAAGACTTCAAATTCAAATATGCTACTTAAGAAAACAACATTCAATATGTCTGAGTGTCTTTGATAGAGAGATGAGAAACTTTGTGACATGCTAAGGTTGAAGGACAATTTGATTCTGTAAGGAGGGCAAGGATTTCTCTTCATTTAGAGGAAAAAGAGAAAGAGAAGGCCTTCAGGCCTCGTCAACCATCTTCATTAGAACCCCCACTTTAGTCTTAATGCATTTCTAGTCATTAGCCAGGTCACAATATGTCACCCATTCAATGGGAGGGAAGGGAGAGAGAAAAAAAATCTATGTGGATATATGCCAGGGCACAATCCTCTTCAAAAGAATATACACATTGTTCAAATAATTGCCCTGTGAAGGACAAACAAGCAGCATGTAAGGCATCCTTATTCAGGTGCAATCTCTGGCAGGGACTTTCAGGCCTTGCTTCCTCTCTGCCATTGTTGTGGAAGGCCACGGTGTCTCTCTGCAAGAGTGGGAATTAAAGACACAGTGATTTGCCAAACAACAGAGTGAGAGAGCTTGTGTGGATTTAAATTGATAACACTCTTCAGCTGCTGCCACACTCAGCTTCTACAGATCTGCACTGCAATGACAATGTACTTAATGTTACTATTAAATGAATTAATGTAAATATTAAAATGTTGAAAATAGTGTGATTGTTTTATTATCATCATTATTATTATTATTATTATTATTAAGTCTTGAGATGGTTGGTGCGTGCTAAAGCTCGACCACGAGATATTTGTTACCATAGATAAAAGTATTGGCATGCAGCTGGATAATTAGACGGGAACAGAAGGCTCTTGTTCTGTCCTCCAACCTTTATTTTGTTTTGTTTTATTTTATTTATTTATTTTGCTTTGCCCATTTTGGAAAAGAGAATGTCAATACCTGACATAACAAAAAAAATCTTTGATTTTTCTGCTAATTTAATGTTGAAACCTGCTACAAATGCTTTTTGTGAAGTAAGAAGTTAAGAAGTTAGTTATGGCCTTGAACTTTAGATACCTTGGTTTGCTAAGTGCCAAAAAATAAGCTGCTTAGATGAATGAGCATCATTTTAGAAGCCTGAACACAAGTCTGCTGGCAACTTAAAATTAATAATCTCTTTAACTGCACCGGAAAAAAACCTGATGCTCATGAAATAAACAATATTATTTTTGAAAGAGCTGAAATAAACAATGGCCATTTTCTGTGCACATGAAATAAACGATATTTAGTATATTTTCAGTGCATACAAAATAAACAGCGGGCTACCTGCAGTGGCTTGTTAGCTACGCAGCACGCGAGCTGTGACACGAGCATAGCGTAGTCTTGTTTTTACCAGCTGTGACGCCTGCCCTGAACATAATACCATGAATTCAGCAGAATATTAGAAGTCATCTTTAGCCTAGATGCAAAACACCAAGTGCTCATTTCAAGTGTGAACCACTTCTAAAGGTTGATTGTTTTACGTATTTATTTTTTTACTGAAATAAGGGCACTTGTGTTGTCTAGGTACAGGGGTGCAGCGGTGAGGTTGAGATGTATTTGCATGATTGGAGCGAGTAAATATATGTTAACTTTGGAGTGACAGTTTGGGCTCTTAACCATATAGTGGTTTTTGCTACTTTACCGAAAGTCTTTCCAGCTGTTAGCAAGCAAGAAACCCGGAAAAGAGCGTTGATAATGAACCCCCAGCAAACATGTGTTGTTGTCCATCCTTCAAAACAAATTTTCAGCTTTGAGTTGCCACTCGAAATCATGCTGTTTGCTGTTTATTTCTACCTCACTCATGTTGGAGAAAAGTGCTCATTCATGAGACAGGGACGTGTTTACGGGTCAAACTTGGAGGATCTGTCACACTCATATGGAGTAGCAAATATCACTGTGGGTACCACTTTAAAATAATGTGGCAACGCACCAGTTTTGTGACTGTTACAGAATCTGTGGTCAAAATATATAATCATATCAACTTACATACTTCAGTGACAAAAAAAAAAAATCACTTAGGTAAATCCTGGTATATGCACGTACTGCTCCTGCTTGTGTGACTTTTAGTATACAAGCTGGTGAATGAGTGCACAGTGTATTTCCATTCCACAGGGCTCTGCATGGCCTAAAGTGTACACACCATGATTTCCCCAGGCAATGCAAAAAGTGGTGTGCAGTGCACAAATAAGCAAACCTACAGAGTTTAAGTCATATTGAGCTGCTCTGAGAACCTAACAAAGTGCTGCTTCATGGATCATTTATATACCAAATTTATGATTTGTTAAGGATCCTTAGAAACGGTCTACCAGGTATGTGCCTTTGCCTATATCCAAAACATTGAGGGTTCCATATTATTCAATTTTCATAATTTTGCCTTCAAATACACCATGGCTCAGGATAAGAAAAATGTTCATGACGTTTTGTAAAATGTAGATTAGTGAAAAGCTGAGCTGTGTTAGTGAAATTGAGTGAATTTGACTAAGTGCTCAAAGGCAGAGCAGACATGGTACTGGACCCTGTTTGGCAAACAGTACCAGCTCCTCATATGAAAATGAGGTAAACCCACTGAGTGGAGGCTTTCCAGTGGGTGTCTCACATCAAACACGATAAACTGGCCTGATGTGGAGAGTTTCAGTAGTTCCTCGCCAGTCAAGGCCAAGTCTAGATGTGATGCTTTGTCTGGACTTGACTGTAAAAAGAGTGTTTTTTGTTTTTTTTTAAATGCAACAGCTTTGAAATTAACCATTCAAACAAAATCAAATTTTGTTAGTGTTTTCATTAAACATCTTTGATCATATATGCATAGGTAGCCTATAGAGGAAAACAGGAGTCTCCACAGCAGGGGCCATTTAAACAAATTTTGGCATGATGTTGTCTCCATCCAGGGAGGAACAGCACATATCAGAGGTGTGCTTTAAGTGACAGTTAACCCTACAGCAACATGTGACCCATAAAACGTTTTAACCCTGAGAATTTAGGCCACGGAGGTAGTTTTTAACCACCAAGGTCCATGAAAAAAGCATGTAATCCATCCAGGAGGTGTCTTGTGCCTTGTACTTTCTGGCAGATCCTTGCCTGTATATTTAAAAATAAAAAATAAAAAACATTCAGCAAGTCAGAAAATGTCCCTATTCACTGGTCAGCCCTCAGACGGACAGAGGATGGAGGTGAGTAGAGGTGACCAAGGTGTGTAGCACAAAGCATTATGGTTATTTGACTGTTTACGATTCTGAAACCCTAAGACACGGAAGTCCAACCCAAATTTTCCAAACTACTAAAAAAAAAATTTAATCTTTAAAATACATTTTAAAAAATTCCTTCACATTTCTATTGTAAAATCACAAAAATTAAAGGTGCTTTGAGGTTACAAACCCATTTGGTTTACAATGTACTTTAATGTCAATACTGGCCCCATAAAAGTTCACATAAGATATACCTGCCATTGTGATAATTAAGCTTGAAAATTTGATATCTAGGCTTATTTGGTATTCCCAGTATGTGGCTTCTATTCTTATCTGTCAACTTGCATATTATTTTACATCAGACTAATTAAAAAGAAGTGAGGGACTTGTGTGGAAGTACAATAGAGGCTGATATAAAAGGCAGAAGCAAAAGAGATTACAGTTGATGACCATTGTTTTACTTATTTTGCATGGAGTTTCAAATGTACTTTGAAAAGATTCAAATTGAAAAGATTCCATGATATTGACAGTAGCCCCCCCAAAGAAATTACATTAGCTCTGACTGCACTGTGAAAATGAGCATGTCCACCTCTGACATGATGGCCAATGAGGAACTGGTGCTGGAGAGGCCAGCTTGGGCCAAGAGGGCCATGCCACCTCAACCTCTTGAGGGTTATTTGAAAGTCGAGAAATGGGTAGTAAAGCAGTCACAAAAAATAATATAAACCATAAAAAAGTGGAGAAAAAAAATGTTCCTTATGTTAGAAATCCTTTTCTGACTGAGGAAAAATCACTGCATTGGATCTTTAAATAAAACACCTTTCGATAACTTAACAGCAGCGAGAGAGGGAGGGTGACTATGCAGATGTAAGGTTTAATACACACACTTTCCCGGCCAAAAGCGGAAAGGGAAGGGTAGAAAAGGACACATTTTTGGCAGCCCTTCATCAAAAGCAGAAAACAGTGGCCACGAGGGGAGAAGTAAACAGATTAGAAAAGCTATTGACATTTCCCTGTAGCAAGGAGGGGGTGTCGAATGGTGGCTAGGAGGCTAAGGTGTACTTGCAACCAGTCCCACTTCTCATGTTTTATGTATCTGTGATCACAACTGATCGTGAGAGAAATTAATCAATAACAATGCCGCCGGGATGTGTGGGTGACACATGCCACAGCCCACCCCCAACGCCACCTCATGCCGCCCCCTCCTCCCTCAACACCCCTCGCCACCCTCTTCTATTCTCTACCCTCCTTCATTCTCCTCACCCCATCCATTTTGATTCGGGGGCCTGTTGTTCGCCCACGTCTAGGTGAGGGATTTTTACATCCCCGGCGTGCTTGGAGGAACTCCATATGGCCGGGATCAAAGGTGTTGCTGGGTGCACGGTTCTGCTTGGTTGCCAGCCACCGCCGTTAATTAGAAAACAAGATCAGAGGCGGTATTAAAATCCAATTAAGCCCGTATGAACAGATTGCCAAGTGATGTTCACTAATGCATTACTGAGCACCATGCAAATTTTAGTGGCAGCATTTGGCTTTATGTATGTGTTTGTGTGAGTAAGAGAGAGAGAGTGTGTGTGTGTGTGTGTGTGAGTGTGTGTATTCCAGAGTGTATTTGAGTTAGTGTGCGCGTGTGTGTGTGTGTGTGTTTACGCACGTGTCACTGGCTGGCTATCCAGGGCTCTGTGACATTGCCTGATCTTTTCCTTGATACACAGACTAATCGCATATAAACAATCAGCTAAAGCTTTGCAAAGCAGCAACACCTTTCCACACAATAAGATTGCATGATATTGCTTCTCACAATTAAAGCATAATTGAGAATGCAGAATTATTGATCAATCATAATTGAGTTCTCTTAATTTGATTTGTACGAGAAACTAATACGATACACTAAAAAAAAAATAAAATAAAAAAAATCCAGTGGCTTTGGATAGATCGCTTTGGAGTATTTGGTTTTAATACAAAGATCCATATCCATTTGGTCTCCACTGGCCACTCAAAGACATAAATTACAAGGGGGGACAGGAGCTTTCCATGCAAATCATTTTAAAAATTGAGATGGCTGTCAGCAGATAAAATGAAACCATGTTAAGGAATTGGATGAGGCACATTAAAATGCGTACATAAAATCATTCTGCACAATAACTGCCAATTTAGCCCATGAGTTGCATTCGCCACAGCAGACAGACAGGGCATCTGTACCAAAGACTGACAAGTGGATGCAGCTGGTGGCCTATGGCCCGAAGCATCCACGTTATCACAGACGAGGGCTGTTAACATGGGGCTGAATGGAGCCCCATTGAGATACAAAATAGCATTCTGATTAGAAAGCCAGGAAATACACATCTCAAGTACCGGAAATTGTCACAATGTAGAACCACCGCACAAACTTGGCACAATCTCAAGCTGTTTAAGTTTTCAGTGAAGGGATGTGCCAATATTAGACATATTTAGACTGCCAATACAATTGTGCAGCTTATTTATTTCATCATATGTGCATGTGAACAGCTTCAGGCAGTGTGTTGGGTCAAATGTTCTTCTTTATTAGATTGTGTAATTAAAAAAGTGCAAACAATGAAAGTCTGAAAGCACTTGAAGTGAATAATGTCTCCACAACAGTCAAATAATGGGTGGTTTAGACCATTTTGACCAAGATCCACCCAGTTTCAAAGGTCCAGAAGGATTGAATACACTGATGCCAGGATCTAGCTTTGCCACTCTGGTAGAAGAGAGAGAAAAGCAAAGCTGAATTATAAGGAAATAAGCCAAAATAAAAACACCAACACCGATTCCACATGATTAAATTAGTGTTGAAAAAAAAATTTTGCACTATGGTTCAAAAGGTATGCTGGTAAAATACTCATAACTGAAGTCCAGTTGTCCAAGTGTCTGGCCACCAGTGCCAGACCAAACCATCCTTCTCACAAAAGTATAAATATGATACTTTTGCTCAAGTTTACCATGAAATTATTCTTGGAGGCCACCATTTTTATTCACCTGGTCCACTGACACACCCTTTGCTGGAGCTCCAGCCTGGGATCCCAGCTCGTTGATTGTAATTTACTGCCAGCTGTCCATCATTAACTTATTAAGCTGTGATTGGTCGAGGCAGATCTCTTGCAGCAGTTAAAACCCTTCCACATGTGATTCAGTTTACTTGTCCAGTGTTGCCCATTTAACATGATGGCTGCTTGGGGTTTCTTGTGGTATGAGGCACTTTGTTTGTTGGTGTCCTAGTTGTGTTTTTTGGGTGTGCTGATGGTCAAAATGTTTAATTGTTTGTCTCTGCTTCTTTAGGGCTTTAGCCTTGGCTATGCTGACTCAGGATATTTGCTCTTTCCCTGTTAAGCAAGGTAAGATGCTGTTTAGTGATGTTTCACTCGTAATGTGTTTTTTTTTTTTTTTTTTTTTTTTTTTTCCTTAATCGTCTCCTTTTTTACCTAGATTTTGAGCCGCACTCTTCCTATGGCAGTGGTTATCATGCAAACTCGGCGCCAGCTGCTCCGACTTCCACCCAGTACTCACCTGGAGCTTTTATTCCCGGTGTTGCCGCCTCTGGAGGTGTTTCAAAGGCAACCTCCTATCAAGCTGTGCCACGAAAGGAGCCTGGCTATCAGAGACAGCCGGCCACTTCCTACAGCTCTAGTTCTTTCTCCAGGCCTGAGTCAGGAAACAAGGGTGGCTCAAGCCGCCCTCTGAAAAATCCTCAGATGTCAGATTTAACACAGCCAAGTGCTCCTTTCCAACCAAATTCTCCCCCAGGTAATAAGAGCCACTAATTATGTTAAAGTAGTTTGCATTATGTGGAAGAGTTTCTGTTGGACTTAAGGCTTGTGTTAATTACTACATTGGGTCAAATACTCATGGCAGCTTAATACTAAAGCCCTCTGACCTCAAATCAATATTTGCTGCTTGTCAGTGTTTAGTTTGTTACTAATAACTCAGTTATGCTTTAGGTCTTCCCTGGTCTGTGGAACCAAGTCTTTTCCCTTCTACTGAGGAAACAAGCTCTGGCTCCAGTGAAATGGCCCCTGAACCACCTGTACCTGGTTATGTGAGCCCACCTGTACCTGATAACTTGTTTCCACCTCAAAGTGGTCCAGAATTCCAACCAGGAGAGATGTCTCACTTTGAGAACACCTTTGAGCATGGAAACTACCAGAGGGAGACAGAAGAGCAAGGCTATCAGCCACCACCTCCTGGTATCCCAGCCCCTGTTGGGCCAGAAGGCTTCACTAGTCAACCTCATCCAAGGCCATTTAGGTTTGGGGGTCGTTATCCTTATGACTTCATGTTCCTGACTGGCCAGTACCCTCCAGGCACAGTCACTCACTTCAGCAGCAGCTATGAGCATGGGAGAGACCACTGGCAAGATGCTCACTATGAGAGAATCCATGAGCCTTTCAGCGCCAGTGTAGAACAGCAGAGTCAGACTTATCCCAGTGACTTTTCAGACCCTCAGAGCTATCAGCAGCAGCCAGAGGAGGAGGTGCCAAGTTATCTGCCTTACAGCAAAGGTGTTGATGAAGTTGGTCAGACCATGGACGAAGAAGGGGCTGCTTCAGTTCCTTACCATGGGGGTTATTCACAGCCCAATCTGTCTCACCAGTCCCTTGATGTGAGCAGCCAAACCAGTGGATACAACATGGGCAAGGTATGTTTCAACTAGAGTATGTAAAGCTGGGCTTGTGTCATGACTGGCATCCTAACCTTCTTTGTCCTGTCTTTCAGGTCAGTGGATACTAAAGGGTTTCCCTCCAGTTGTGTTCAATAAAGTTTGCAAACTGTCAATGTGCTTTGAGTGTCCTTGGAACAGACTTGGTCACATGTTCAAACCACATCACCCCACTGTTTATTTTTTTTTAAATTGGGTTACAAAGTTTGTCTAGCTTTAGACTATTGAGCACCAAGAAATTCAGTTCTTTCCCACTGTTAAAGGTTCTGAATAAATGTCTCATCAGAACTGGGCGTAAACAGCATCTCAAGACACTGAAACTTAATTTTAAAACACTTGCTTAACAAGAGCAAAAAGTTGCCTGAAACTTCTACATGTAGCTTCACCTAAATTCTTCCAATGCACATTAACAAATGTCTGGAGATTCTCAATCATCCAGGTCATGATATGCAAGTAAGGTTAAGAGCAAAGTCAACTGAACTTGATAGTAGGATTTCAGAAGATGTTTCACTTCTCCAAGAAGCTTCTTCAGTTCTGAAGAAGCTTCTTGCACACTGACAAATGTTTTTCTTTTTGGGGGTTGTAAAACCTAGTGGTCAGAACTGCTTAATGCAGCTTAACATTCATAACCACTACAACTCAACACCTCAGCATAACAATGTTTTCATCAGTTGTACCCACTATTTCTGGAGTTTGAATAATAAAGTGCCTGTATCAAGAGGGTTCACATAAAACCTAATGTTTTAACTCTGAGTACAGACCCTTTTTAAAATTCCAAGTGCATAAAGTGACCTGGGTTGTTAGCGTAATGGTGAAATGACATCAATTCTTCTATTTGGCTCTTTCACAGCTTTACTTGATGAATTGCTTATTTGTAACAATGTCTTAGTTTACTGAATCAGTGCATGTGGAAGCAGCACACCCACCTCATTTCTTCCCATGTCATCAGAAAGATGTATGCCACTTATACATCTTCTGATGTAATTGATACATGAATGGGAAATGCCATAATTTGCTGAATTCCCAGGTTGGGGGTTGACTGACTTTTTACCATGGCTTGAATGAAGGAGTATTTATAAACAAACGCCAGTCTTGCAGGCAGCCGTGTGAGCTATGGTTGGACTGAGCTGTGGCTTAAACATGGGAATCGATGCCCAATCTGTCACTGTGACATTGCTTGATGTCATTAATGGACAGTGTGCTTCCTAATTCATATAACAAATCACTTCAAAAAGACTCTCCATTGATCTTTAATTAGAAGCAGTTGTTAATCACCTTTATGACTCTCCTCAGTGGCATGATAATGGTTTGTGCAGTGAAGCCACAGCAACCTGATCCTGCTTAAGAACAGCAGCATCAGCAGGGTGTGTTTACTGTCTGTGTTTATGTTCAACATACCACACTGTTAATGGATCTGCTGAGGAATATTACAATACTCTAATTATTTATATGTTTGAGAGAACAAGCTCTGTTTCTATGGATTCATCTTCCTATAACTGTAAACTGACTCTGCTATAGTAACCTCCTAAAATCTTGCTTTCTCGTATTCTTTTCAGGCAAAGGGACAAACAATGACCCACAGGAGAGAAATGGCAATTACCTCCAGTAAGGTGCCCACTTCACACACCTGTCACAACACAGATGAACCCATCATAAAAGACTGGTGGAGAGGGACAAAAACGAGGGAGTTCTCCCTTGGTGACCCTTCAGCTTTCATAGTATCCCCTCTTTTTCAGCACGACTATTAAGACATAAAGGGGTCAGTCCCCAGACAGCTCCATACTCTATCCCTCCCTCACCCACTCCTCTTAAAAGCAGACAAAAATCCTGCCACATTGTGTTATTGGTAGTCATTGGGCATTGATGTGAATAGCAAAAAGCCTGGGATCTGTCATGACAACATGACTCCCCTCATGTTTCAGATTCACATTTTGGCAATTATCAGTGCGCTCCCTTTTAGTGATATCTTTTGAAGAAGCTTTTATTATCTTAAAGACCCAGATTGTGGCTGCTAACTTATTACTTTAAAATGAAAGATATAAAAACAGCTAAAAGTCTGAGCTATTAAAGCAAAACTAACGGACAGGACGGTTCACTAATCATTTGATTGATTTGCAGTAGTCTTCTAAAACACTGAATGAAATACAGCATAAAATGAATATACATATTGCCATATGTTGTGAATTGGCATCTGGTGTCCTCCTGTGAGAGTTGATGTGAAGGTAGAATCTGGTTTGATTTAGCCATGTGGCGCATATAGACCTGAACAAACATGTACTTCAGATGTCTGGCCATAAAACTCGGATAAAAAAAAACGGAGGCTATATGAGGAGATAATTTGCTCATAAAATTCAGAGATCTTCATAGTTGAATGTTATTTCTAGAAGTGTTTTATGGCTTCCTCTAAAGAGAACGAGATAGAAATAAAAGCACAGTTTATTTTATTTACATTTCCTCACATTCATATAAATCCTTCTGATGAGACTGGATCGTATTTATTGTCAAATTAATTTCAGGGAATTGTGATGGCCATATCTGTTTAACCTCACACGCTTCGAGCTGAAGCACACAAAGAACAATTCCTCCTTTATTCCCAACAGAAATTCCTCACATTTGAATACCTTTGTGGAATGAAAACCGTATCATTAAGCACACCACAGAAATAGAGGAGACATCAGATTCCATTACCATGTACAACTGCATAACTCTCAACTTTTTTTTTTTTTCCAAAATACGCAGGATGTGTACCTACCAGTGTTAAAATCTACCCCCAGCCATTGCAAACAGTCCA
Organism: Myripristis jacobus; assembly: GCA_900302555.1. NCBI lineage: Eukaryota > Metazoa > Chordata > Actinopteri > Holocentriformes > Holocentridae > Myripristis > Myripristis jacobus. The sequence goes on along the minus strand of OMLB01040053.1, from coordinate 14,717 downwards.
ATTGCCTTGTGATTAACGCACAATAAAAGAATGTGATGGCTTAAAGAAGCAGCAGGAAAAGCTGCCCAGTGAAAGATGGGTGGATGGCGCACTCTATAATTAAGCCAGTCTGCACTTGATGAAAGCAGATCACACTGGCGGGCCACGGCTTCACAGCCAGTTTGTTTTTACGACATAATTACAGTCCAAATCAAATGAGAAGATTTAATATCGCACCACGACGAGCATGTGTCCAATGTCAACAATGACACTGACCCCCCCAGGGGCAGGGGGGGGAAGCCGGGCGTCAGGAAGCCGCCAGCGAAGAAGCCTCCCCACTGCTGGAGCTATCTACCTGTGTCTGGGGCCTCCTGGGAGGTCTGACACCAGTGGAATTACACTGACAGTGGGAGAGGGGTGGGGGAGAAAGTTTGTCTGTGAAATGGAGGGAAGGAAGGAGAGGGAGAGAGCGAGGCAGGCGGAGAGAAAGTTTATCTGCGGGACAGTAAACTTAGTAGGTGGAAGGGAGGGAGAGAAGAGAGAGAGAGAAAGAGAGAGAGAACAAAGGCTGTCGAATTGGAAATAGATACAACGGGGGTTATGACAGACGGAGCGAGTGATAAAGGGAATGACAGGGAAAGAGCAGGCTCAAATATGCAGACAGTGAGGGTGTGGTTGGTGTGTAAAGATAAATAAACGTTTCGCTTGACTGTGTCTCCATTGCGAGGTGGTGGCCAGCGTCTACGAAGGCTTGTGCCGTCATGACCCATGGAGTTGTCTTAGCGATAAAAAAACAGGATCAGTATCCAATCGGAGATAAAGTCAAATCAGTCCTAGCATGGATTAGGTTTGGTGTCTTCCCGCTCTGGAGTGGTGTTTCATGACCGTTCACTCTTCCATACCATCAGTCACAGTGTGGGATGCTCGCGGGGGGGGGTTGCGAAGCTAGGCAAACTATAGCGTCTAAATGTCAAACAATGAATTGCAGTTTTCCCGTAGCTCCGGGATTGTCGGAACATAAGGGAAGCAATTATAGCAACCTTAAGTTGTCATTTCTGTTTTGATTTGTGCTCCATTTTGATACTTGACGACATGGCTGTGCCGTAAATGACCAAAACCTCCCACCAAGTGGCTTCAGTGTTTTTCCTCCCTCTGAAAAAGTCTCCATTTCCTGTCCTTTAGTTACACGCTTGACATGACCACAAAGCCTTTGTTCCTCTGGGTCAGATTCTCCCAGAAGAGAGAATCTTCCCAAGCCGCAGCTGTTGAGTGACCACAGTACGACCACACTGCTCTCTGTCTCCTGAGCACCCTTCTAAATTGCTCTCTCCATCCCTTTCTTTCTCCACCCTTCCCCCTATTTCCTGCCTCTTTCCACCCCTCTTTCCCCGGTTCCCAAGAGCAGGCAGCTGGGCTGGATTTACTCTGGTCGCTGTCTCTCAGGGCGAAGCCCAGTTTGCTCGTTGGGCGGGCAGCGTCATTTGACTGGGTACTGGTCAGGGCCAGTAGATTAGTAACTGGATATCTACAGAGAGGCCAGTGGGGCCTGAGCCCTGTGATCCAGTGGAAAGTAGGGTCTCTGTGGTGGCCATGTGGTTCTGTGTGGCCCAGAACCTGAACCGCAGTCCCTGCTGACACCCTGTTCCCCGAGGACGTGGTTTTAATCCAAACCATGATTTCCTATCTCCCTCTCCGCGACTTTCTGTCTGTGACTGTAGGGCCTCTACCCAGTGCTCTCTAGTGAAGATGATGCGGCACCTCCTCATCAGTGGTGCTCAGGGCCACTTTTTTTCCCACGGAACTGGGCACAACGAGAGAACACAGGAGGAGGCCTTCTGCTAGCTTAAAAGGGAGCTTCTAACCTCATGTCACATGTGAGCTATACGACACTGGCTGGTGGCAGAGAAGTGGCCGGAACAGTTCTGTGGCCTCACATTTGTGTGGCCTGCTCTGATTATAGTCTCAGAGTAGCCCTTTAAAGACATAGAGGGTTAAACCAGTGCCAGGATAGGAGCTGTGGGAATGTGACATCCTCTCAACATGCACAGCTCTGCTGTCCAGAAGACCAGAGTCATGAACATGGCACCCAGATGTCAGCCTTCAGGCACATACTGTACACACACACACACACATGGGAAAGACGCAACCAGATCCACACTACAAGCACCCGACCCTCCAAACAATGTGTGCATCCATGCGTGTTGGCTATTTGTAGCTGTTTGTTTGATTATTTTTAGAATATTTTGAGGCAACAATAGTCTTTCTTACATGGAACCATACGTAACATTGAGAAACTTCATGGGTCATTGTTTGTGTGGCAAGAGCTGGCAAGCGTACAGGATTCCTTTTGGTCTCTCTCTCTCTCACACAAACCTCCGCAGTACACGCTCGCTCTCCTTCATTTACCTTCTCCCTGCTCTCGCTGTCACTGTCTTTCCTCTGTTTCGCTGTGCTCTCTCCACACTACAAACAGACACACACACACACACAGACACACACACACACACATACACTTTGTCTGCCTCTGTTATGCTATCCAATGGCCTGGAGGCTCAAGTGAGGACAGGCTTGACTGTTATTGGCCTGATATCAAGACATACCTGAAGGGTCCCCTAACTCATGCCAGGACTCATTTATGAAGCATGAGACTCTCTTAACAACTGCCTTCGAAACTAAAGCCAGTGACTTACACTCACAGTTGTATTATTTTGTGGTTTGGAACACAGTCGTACCAATAGAAGTCTCTGGGCAGATAGAAGTTGCAATCATGTAACAAGTTTCATAGCTTCTATGTATTTGTGCGGCAGCACAGTGCAAAACATCATTCATCTGATTATGACAAAGACAGTAACTACCAACTATCCGTGTTTTGTCTTGCCCCGAGTTCCTGCGGCAACTGATTGTAAATGGGCCAGATTCCACAGTGACAACGTGATCGGCATTTCTTAAATTTCAACCATAAAAACATCAGCTCAAAGATGAGGTAAAAGAAAAAAAAATCAGCCTGTGCACTAATGTGTTTCCACACAAATAATCATCTTCCTCAAGAGCGGTGCCCAGTGTTTAGGCTGTGAATAGACGACTGAGTGGTCTTTAGTAGGCGTCCCATCCACCTACAGCACTGACCCCAATGAAAAGGCCCACCTGCCTCAATAATCACAAGTCACCCTTTCAGGAAATGAGGTAACAAGAAAACACAAAAGGGCCTTGAGGAGTCATTAGGGGACTAGTGTTCTGCATCATTCTGGTAGCAGGTGGTATCCTGGCTAACATGCATGCAAGGCCTGCTTAGATGCCTTTGATCCTTTGTTTAATAGCATTTTTGTCTCTGGGAATATTTGTGTCCTGTGAACTACACCTTTGACCACTGCACTAGCACCATCCAACATCCACTACAGTTTGTAGCTCCTCTAATAATGCTGAACACCCCCTTTATTATAGATATTGTAAAAATGAAGAGGGGCTTATAATGTATTAAAATTAATTGTGTGATGCGTGGCTGTTAACTGGCTAACGAGTCCATGAATTTATGAATGTCTGACAATTAGTGTGACACAAGACGTACTCACTGTGACATTATCACGTGCATGGTAATTTCATGTCAAACACTCTCCATCCTGCAATATACAGTAAATATATAGTATATCATTAGTAGTATTAGCTCAGTGTGCGTATAAAGAGGTCATTTACAAAAAACAGTACCTCCCATTGTATTAATTTAAACCTGCTGATGTCAGTGAAAAGAATCATACTAATAGGTAATGCATTGGCAAAATTAACGTTTGTGATAAAATATCTGATTCTGAATGCAGAAGGTGTATTATATGAACTGTTAAATATAAATGATCTCATTTTTCCCCCTTTGTTTTTGATGCTTAATTCTTGTTTTTTTCTTTTTTCTTTTTTCCCTATTTTCGTTTTACATCAATGTCTTATAGCTTTGCCAAATAATCAAACAGAAACATAAAAAATAAATAAATAGATACATTTAAAAAAAAAAAAAACAGTTGAAGA
>OMLB01040030.1:6630-25053 GCA_900302555.1 Myripristis jacobus | reverse complement strand
CTGACGCTCGACGACTACAAGCCCACCTGGCAGGACCGGCTGGCCACCCCAGGTACACACACACACTCACACACACACTCATGCACACACACACACACACACACACACACACACAGAGAGAGAGAGCAGCTGCTAACCTTGGTGGGCAGGGGGCACTCGTCCAGCAGAAGGGTGATCACCGCAGGGCCCAGGGGATCGTCCAATGGGATCACTCGAATTAGAGACTGGACGACCTCCAGCCAACCATCATCTGAGAGGAGAGGAGAGGAAAGCGATTATTTGCCTGAATTTATTTATCTGACAAATCACTGCAGAAGAAATGCAGCAGTGGTCTAAACGTAATCTTCAACAGAAGCAACAACAGGCTGTTTCATGTTCACAGTAAACTCTCGTTCTGAAGAGAAGATAAACAAAAACATATAGTTATGTATATTATATAGGTAGACTTTGTACATATTCTCAATTCCGCATTTCTGTTTTTATTGTAGTAATATTTTTGTAGGATTAATGCACATATTTACACATAATGCACGCACTTTTTAACAAATTTCTGATGCACACATTTTAATATTTCTTGATTCTTTTTCTATTTGTTATAATTTCACTTATGCTTACTCTTCTCTCGAGCAATTTGAGCAACTGACCCAATTTCCCCTTGGGAGGATCAATAAAGTATTTCTGATTCTGATGTCCTCCTATCACACTCTGGACTGACTACTGTGTTTTTGTTACGAAAGGTTTAGTTTCTCATCCAGTCATGGCAGCTGGACCTCAATAATTTATCTCCAGCTACAAAGGTATTTCTTCTGTAGCGCTGTGTGAAAATTTATGAACAGAGCCTCAGAGGACCTCAGTGAAGACACATCAGCTCCTCATAAACTGACAGCTGACTGCGTCTCCCAACTAAAGCCTGTATTCCCCGCAAATTCATATTTATCCCACCAGGTCGCATTTAAACTGGTGTGACCTTGCCGAGCCACAATGCCAGGACATGCCTGCCAACATCAAAGCCTTGATCATCCATTCCCCGCGGAGCGCGACGCGTCTGATAGCTTGTTTTTTTTCCACCGGCAAACTTGTTGACTGCTGTAACGCAAATCATTGTCAGTGGGTGACAATATTAGACAGCTGCACAAACACACAGGCACCGCTGTCTGAGTATCTGTCTGAGTATCTGTCATCGCAGCGGCACGTTAAGTCAGGTGCACTGTCAAAAAATCCTCACCCAGGTTTCAGCACAAATTCAATCACAAGTTCAACTAAGATTATAGATTAAGCACAAGATTTGGCTGCCAGTTACAAGGCAATACACTGAGTCTGGGCTTGAGACGGTGTTTTTTTTTTTTTTTTTAATCCAAGCACGCGGTGTACTCAGCTGTTTCAGAGTTGAGAACATCGAGAACATCAAACAGAAGAATAGCTAGAACAAATAATCCAGCAGCAGTTAGCATGTCCACCTCAGTGAGCTGGGTACACCGACGAGACTGTCAGAGAAAACAGGCCCGGCCAAACTCCTCATGTTCTCAGCTCGGTGCTTGTCTTCCTCTACTTCCACATCACAGGGATGTTCGTTGTACATTTTTTCTTGTATTTTATCTCATAAATATGTCTGGGGATATTTTTCTGAGCCTTCGGCGTCTCAGCATATGATGCTCCAGATGACTATCAGGCAACTCTCTGACGCGTTAGGCTTTCAGAATAGTTTCTAATAGCTTTCTTCTGCCTACAGCTACTGATGGTCACTACCTTTACTTCAGGAGGACAGGGGATCTTCAGGGGGAAATAAAATGTCAATAGCAGATGTCAAATAGAAGTAGTATACATCATCTGACAGCGGGAAACCTAAAGACTGATTTTAGATCCAGCTCAGCTCTGTGTGTCAAATGCGGCTCACTGCATCCACAAGAGTCTCAGCTTTCCAGTCAAACCCAATTCATGCAACTCCAAGACAGTTTAGGCCCCAGTCTGCACAAACACACCATGTGAGAAAAGATACTGCATGCAAAAACCTGGATGGGATTAGGATTAGGCGGGCATGTCTGCAAAGGGCAGACCCGTGGTCAGAGGTCATGGGAGCCCTTTGAAATTAGCCATGCACGTTTCTCCCTCGCCAAAATTTAGCCAGTCTATACAGCAATATTTACATCCTGTGAAAGAGAGTAAGGTGACCAGGCTCACCAGTGGGCCGCCAGAACAGTAAAGGGTTAAAAAAAGCATTTCAATTTACCCTTTTTTAACAATTTCATTAGCTGGACTGCAACCTGTGATACAGCTATAAAAAGTAGGGTGAAAAAAGAAGCTGCATTTATAGAAACAAACAAAATATAGGTTTACAAAAAATAATAACAATAAAGTAAGATGATATAAAATGAAACACTAGCACTGAGTGTTTTTTTGGTGGTGTGGATAAGAGTGTCAGCTACAAAGTAAAAAACACAGAAACCTCCACCATTTCCTGTGGATAAAGGAAGAAGCTCCCTTTCTCTGTAACTCTGCCGCTCTGCCACATCAAAGCCACGGCACGCTGGCTCATGAATACTGCGACCGTCTGAGCACATGGCAAACAGAGAGCGCTGGTTGACTGACTAACTTGCTGCTTGGCCGCCTTCAGGCTCCATGATCTGCTCGCAAATAACCAAACTTGGCCGTTGTTGAGCCACACGACGCCCACGCCGTGCGAGCACCAGACACCATATGTGAGTGACACAAGCACAAGTACAAAGATTCAAATGCGAGCACACGAGCAAGTCACGAACACAAACACACAGTCAATTATCACACAATTATCCCAAAAACAACACACAAACAGGCGGCGCACAGCTTTTCAGCAGTTCCTTATGATACACCCGCTAAATCCTCCAGTGAACACAAACCCAGAGGAAGAATCAGACCTGTCAGAGACTGTCAGTGACCGTCAAACACAACAACAACAACAACAACGACGACAACAACGTCAGGACTGGAGCGATACCGTGACTCTGTGTTTATCTGCTGCACACAGTCTGGCAGACTCATCCGGAACGAGGTTTTAACAGCTTGTGTCATCGACGGCCAACGCAACATCAAAATATCAGTTCCTCTCAGTGGTCAAAAAACCCACTGGCTGCCAAGCCCGTGTTGCCTGGTTGGCAACAGAGCTGGACAAAATCAAGTATCACAATATCTTTAACTACATACTTCAGTATTGATATTGTGATAATACTGTACGAATGACAATTGGTGATTTCATAAGATATTTACACACCAGATTTTTGATAAACAGTCTATCAGTAATGTGAATATGATGCAAATAAATAATAAAACAGCCACAACAGTCGAATGGGGTCAGGAAGTTGCATCTCTTTACTGTAATGCAGCCTTTAAAACCAGGAAAGACACCCTTAGGCCATATCATGATATTACAATGAAATCCCAGATGACATCTAGTTTCATATCGCGATATAAGATATATCACCCAGCCCTAGTTGGCAACTAATACAAATGTATTCAATTAGATTATCAAATGCTGAAACTTTTCTAAGTCTCGATGAATCAACAACTTTGTCATGAAATGTCAGACGAGCGTACAGTGACTGCATTACTTCATAGGAGAACATAGTGTAAGGTTACCATGGTAACTTTCCCAATGCAACAGGTTTAAAATGTACGTATTTATTTGTCTGTTTGTTTACTTGTCTACTTGCTAATAATGCCTATATGATAGGCATTATTACACCTAAATGATAGAAGAATCATGGGAAAGAAAAATTAACTGCAATATTAGCTACACTTTATTCCGCTGCAGTGATAAACAATTTTGCAAGCTGTCCTTCCAAAAAGTATTATCTGATCTTTGTAATGGCATTTTTAAAATGGTTTACATTCCAGGAAGACCATGCTACTTCTAGAAAGATCAGTGACTCAGAAAAAAGTCTGCCGTCATACTTAGTTTGTTGTCACATCATATTTGCTGTATTACTTTGCTTTATGGTTGAATTGATTTGTGAAACCCGTAGGACATATCAAATCATATTGCAGGATAAGCACTTCATCCCTTCAGCAGTCTACCACAAAGCCGTTCTGTCTGCAGCAGTGATGCTTCGTGTACACACAAGGTTAAAAAAAAAAAAGCTTTCCATTTGCCAGCAGTACGCCAATGAAGCTGCCTCAGCGGCTTGTCAATGTCATGTTTGTTTCACGGGTGTTCACAGCTTCCCACCGGCTTCTTCTCCACAGTCAAAACACTGTCAGCTGCTATTTTTCATTGTTCTGACGGAAAAACTCATTGATGCACGTTCCTGAGACGCAACCCAGCTTGTGTTTTACCATGCCCTTCAAACGAGACTAGCCAGTAAGACAAAGAACAGCACACACTGATGGTTTCATTAGATTACAACAAGGCAAGGGGAACATGATTTGATCTGCACACACACAACCCATCTGTCACGTTTCTATTAATTCATACACACAACTACACCCATTTGTCATATGATGCAGTTTTCTGTGTGGCCTCGGTGTATTTCCAGAGCCCATAAAGAAGAAGCACAAGCACTTTCAACATCCTCATGTGGTTCTGCACTGTGGCTGGAAATAAAAAGGGCCTGATTATTAAGATAAACCTCCAGAAATACAGCTTGGCCAATCTGCTACAGAGGAAGAATGGCCAAGCTGATTTGTCCTGATCTTTTGTCGGTGCTCACTGTGTGTGTGTGTGTGCATGTGTGTGTACATTTAACTTCTTACCCGTCTCTGCCATCTCGTGCAAGGTGATCATGGAGTAAGGGGGCTCTTGGTCACTGAAAAAACAAGACAGAGAGTTTGCAATTAGTCTAATAATAAGTGGGGTTTTTGCTGTGTGTGTGTGTGTGTTTGTGAGATCCTCGCCTACACATTTTGTCACATGTGTCAATGTGCACCACAACTGACACTCTGCATTCCCCAGTGTGATGTGTGAGTTTATGTTTGTGTGTGCTGAAGCAGCTGTGGAGGAGGTGCTTGCCAGTAAAAAGCATTTAACCAGCATGTATGTACGTCGTGTCAGTCCAAGTTTTTGTGACCACGGCAATAAATACACACATAAATAACTGATCCCAGTCTATGCATGACTGCCAGCTTGTGCGTGTGGCTGTGGATGAACCGAAAGGAGCGGGTGTTTTATTGTGATGGATTTGCCTCAGCTGCTGTTGATGGTGATGGCGATGATGACGCCGTTATTCTTGCTTGTCACGGCCCATCCTGAGCTGAACTGTGCTTCGTCTTTGTCAGGCATCACCTCGTTTTGCCGACTGGACTACTCAGATTTCCAAACACAGCCAAGCCACGAAGCAGTATAATAACTTTCATTTTTCCTTGCTGATACACAGAATTTCAGCCATTTCCATCACAAATCAGAATGCGCAAGGGCCGCACTGTTATATACCATATCACGATCCAACATTTTCACCTTTACGTGATTTGATCAATTGTAATGTTTATCGAAATTTTCACAGTGCACTTTGTTTTGGCCTGGCTATATATTTGTGTTATGCCTCTTCCTGCCATCTTAACAAGTTTTGACGAGCTGTTTCAGACTAGCCAGGGTTGTTTCCTACATCTTTGTCTCTCACTTTAACCAAATACATTTAAACACACACTAAAACAGCTCAATTTCTCTCACACACTCTGGAAAAAAAAAGAGATTACTAAGCTTGGTTCAAATTCTATTGGGACTCATTGTTTAGGATCCAGGCAGTTTTCCAAAGTGGCCACCACAATAACTCAACAATAACAACAGTGGAATTTTACAGTGGAACGCCTTGGTGATTTGCCCTATGGGATCTGGGCACAGAATCCTTAATATCCCTACCAAAGCTCCGAAAAGGCCGAGACCGTGCTTAGTCATCCCGGAGGCATGTCTTTACTTTGTACCCACCACTCCCACAAACAGCCCTGTGATGTTTCATCCTCTAGGTTTTTCTCGCTCTGGTCTGCCTCAGTTGAACCTCTTTCCAAGGAGAGAAAAATCACACAGGTGCAGAAAATGTAGAGCTGTACTGTTCCAGCAGGCATCTGCCCCCAAACTGCTTCAGTTACACCGCTCAGTAGCCAAATGTAGAAAACTGTGGTCGTATATTATATATTGAACAGCTTGTGGGTGTTAATGTATCTCACGGTATGAGTACGAGACAGATCATTAAAAAGAGCAAGTGTGGTTAAATAAATAAAGTTTCAATCAACATGAAAAAGCAACAAGTGACAAAGCTGCGGTGTAAATCTTGACTGCTGACTGGTATGACACTCGCTGCTATTTGAAAAAAATCAAAATGCAAAGGACAAATTTAGTAATAGACAGTATTTCTGTCATAAACCACAGCTCGTCATGATCCGATTCATCAAAAGATCTACTTGTGGTGGTTCTCATATCAAGAGAAGTTATTATGTTGTCATGATCCCTGTATAGCAATTCTACAAGTTCTGTGATTCAGCATTATAATTTATTGCAACTAGTGTTTTTTGAATTATCCTCTAGTTTGTGGATGTAAAGTTTCATGAGGCTTTTTATCCCATTCCTACTATACTGCGTATGTTTAGTACTGGACAAACCCTTCCTGTCCCCATCCACGTTATTATTGTCATCACACCTGTTATACTTACTTGTCTACGAGCGTCCTGATGACAGCGAGCGTGTCCAGCACCAGGCCGTCCACATTCTGTTTCTTCCGTCTTGGCTCATGGGGCCCCCGGCCACGGCGCGGGGGCCTGACCGGGTCCCGGGGCCGACTGCTCCGAGCCTCTCCGGCATCGACGCCGACACCCGTGCCGTGGTCCACTCGTCTGGCTTGGCCTCTGGTTGACCTTGAGGACCCGTGGTGGTGGTGGTCTTCCAAGTCACTGTCCTCCCGGCACACGCAGCTGTTACCCATGGTTACAGCGCCGGAGACGACACCGGTGAGGGTCTCCCAGAATGGAGGAGGGGGGTTTGAGGAGGAAAGGAAGAGCAGAACCCGTGCAAGGCTCCTGCAGGCACAGAAAGTGATCCAGGCAGCTACTATCATATCATTTGGAGCGCTTGGTTTTTGGGGGTCTCTTCCCAGCGGGTCGGGTGGGGTCAGCGTTACTCATCATACTGGTGCCAAGCAGAGACGTAGGACTGGTGGGGCTGTGACTGATTGGCTGGTTAAATAGACCAGGGCCGGCCAGAAGATGGAATGAAAAAGGCTGTGAACATCATAAATGCGTGTGGTAACCGGTCCAGGTCTGCACACACCTGAGGGAACAACACAAGCAGAGCAGGTAAAGTGAAACTGCCTCAAACCAAAGTCCTGGGCTTGAATGTTAAACAGTCATCTGATCATGTTGTCACGGCAGCAAAGCTAAATCCTCGCTTAATCTACATATCCTGTTAGATAACAGAGACATTTCTGAGAGCCGTACCTCGCTAACAACAGCTGATGAAACACCGTAGAATAATAAACAAAAACACTCCAGCCATTATTTGGGCAAAGCTTTTCTGCTGTTAAGAGATATCGCAAAGTCTGACTTATCATATTCATATTTAATCTCTTAGCACTCAGAAACTGATAGCAGGGCATAGAAGGAAGCTCACAACTGATTAACTGATCAATTACGAAACATATCAAGAGATTAGGACACAGTATTGACTGTTGACAGAGATTAGCTATCAAAGTTAGCTCGGATAACAAGCAAGCTAGCCACCCACCCAAGCTTTCCAAATGCTCCCTACAAGCCACCAAGTTAGCAATTCCAGATGACAACTGAGGCGTGGAATTCCACAGCAAGCTATAATCCCGTTAATAATCCCTCATCTGAAATCCATACTTACGTTGCGACTCAAAACAGGACTTTCCAAACGCAGAAGGTACCTAACAAAACATTAGCCGTGTCGCTAACAGGCTAGCTGGCTAACACTCTTCTAATTCAAGTTAGCTAACGTGAGTAGCAGTATTTTGGGCGTTGCGCTCAAACGCCGACTGACAACAAGATACAAGGGCGGTTTTATATCCCATAATATACCTTTGCTGACATTACCTACCACTACATATTCCCTCAACAGTCCGCTGACGCCCCGTTCATGCCTGGTTTAAAGTGCGCTACTCCGCTAGCCGCTTGCTAAGTTCCGTAGCGTCGTCGGCTAACGTTAGCATCAGCTGTCGGCGCTGCTGCTGCGGAGGCGAGGCGGAGGGAGGAGACTCACCTGCTAATGCCCTCAGTCAAACATTATCATCAACTTTATCTTCATTTTCTTTTTTTTTTTAATAACCAGGAACTTTCAAACTCAACTCGGTTGTATTTGTAAAGCACCTTTCATGCAAACAAAGGGCTTCACATCGCAAGAATAAAAGAACAGACAAAAAATAAAATAATAGTCAGCAATAAAAATTATGCTAGACATAAAAAAATACAACAAAACCATGAAAGGTAATAAATGAAACTCAATCAAATAAATTAAAATAAGCGCAAGGATAAAAATAAACTGATTAAACTGAAAAACTAAGGCTGTAACATTACTCCAAAATAAAAGCCAGATTAAAACAGGTCTGAAGTTTCTTTAAAAAAACAAACAAACAAAAAAACAGTCGAGCTTTCCATCTTGATATCCAGGGGCATGACACAGAAAGCAGCCACTCCAGTGTTTAGACAAGGAAACCAAAAACACTATTAATATCTCAGCCTGTATCTAAAGTTGCACAGCAGCCACTCTTTTGTTGTTCAAAGTGGAGTCCGGGGACCCCCAGTGGTCCTTGATGGGTTTCCACAGAGTCCTCTGCAAAACCAGGACTGGCCTAGTTTAATTCCCTATACTTTAATAAATTCACCAGAAATTGTTAAAATAGGCTACAAATATTGTATAAGTGATTATTTTAACATTATATTTTAATCTCAACACTTTGAAACTAGTTAAATGTTCAAGTGTGACATCTAAACAATTTTCAGACCCTAAAAATAGGTCTGAATATCTTTCAAAACTTGAAAAGTTGCAGCTTTGCAGCAGTTTCTGATTTGTTTCTGTGTGTTTTTTTCTGGGGTTGATCCAACAAAATTGCATGTAGATTGTGGAAAGCCGGTATGTGAAAGCAGCCTAATACTTTAGCCAAAAAAAAAAAAAAATCATCATCACACTCTACAAACCGATTGTTTGGCCAAGGGACATCTGCCCACCAAATTCAGCCAAATCTATTTATAAAAATGTAAGTAGGCTAATCTTGCTGACAAACTGATAAAGAGACACGGCTGAAACATGTAATCGCCCAGCCTACGACAGTCAGCCGAATCCGTCCATCAGTCACAGAAAACATGCAAGGCTGTTGTGTACAAGTCAGTGCATACACTCTGCACCTGACGAGGATCAATCAAGTATTTCTGATTCTGATTCTGATTTTTGGAGGATTTTAATAATTAGTGAAGTGTGGGGTGCTGGTGACATTTGTGAAACATTTTTCTTTTCAAATTTGACAATTTGATATTCAAATGACACTGTTGGTTCAATGTTGTGAGCAATGAAACACAGAACACAGAAGAATATTATTTTGTCCTTATGCTTCTGCTTGAAAAATGAAGGAAAAAAGTAGAAAAATAACAGAAAAATGAAAAGAAAATAACAACAAAGTCTCAGGTAAAGGTAGTGTTACATGTCTCTGAAACTGCATTCTGAATCTGCTTTTACAGGCCATCGTCAAAATAAAGCATGCAGGTACACACACAAGCAAATTATTCAAGATTCACATGAGGTTTATTTTCCTGGATCACTTTCAGGTCAAACTGCAGGAGGACTGAAGTGAATCATCACAGAAACAAAAACGGAGTGGTCCAGGTTTAAAATGCGTTGTCCGGCTCAGATGGTGTGCTGCAGGTTGGGGCTGTCGTGCACTCGGCTTCTGTCCAGACTCGTGTTGAAGGAGTTGTTTTGGTACATGCCAAACTTCTCCAGCTCCTTGCTGAATTTATTTGAGAGTGGGTGGAAAGCACAAGGAGATGTCTCGGGTGTTGGGGAGAGCAGGCCGTAGTCGCTGGACGTGGTCCTGTACAGGGGATGGATCTTGGCCCGCGACACCTGACCTCTGTTCCTTCCTTGTGTCTTTTCCATCATGCAGGAGAAAACTGGGTTTCCCGGGTTGGTGCAGGTTTTTTCTTGATCATTTTGTCCCTGCTGCTCTTGAGAGGCTGACATCATTGCAGCACCTGAGGGATGAAGAGATCATTTCATTGAAAAACCTCAACTTTACAGAAAACCAGAAAAACTTTTCACCATAGACTGCAGGGGGGACTGCAGCAGAGAACCAACACGCATGCGCTTTAACATGTCAAAAAGATAAATAGTTATTTCATGTCATATAGAATAATAATATCCCGTTTCAAGATAGATAATCTAAAAATGAAGTTGGTCAGCAGATTGTAGATATTACTGATCTCCAAAAAGATAGACAGTTTGCTATTTTACTCCAAATATTTTTTCCACAACAACTCCCTACAGTCTCTTTGCTTTTAGCTAGCTATATTTAGCTAGCTATTTTTAAGCTGTTTGGTAAAGGTTTGCTTGTGTAAACTTTGAATTAGGCTAGATAAATATTTATCTATTACGTAACACGAACCATTACGATGATACACAGGTATTTTATGCTACCGGTGAATAATTTGTAGGACAATAATGGTCAATTTTCATATGAGTATAACTAAGATTAAGTATTTCGTTAAGTAGGTAGTCCTTTAGCCGGATGTTACCATAAGGTGTGTTAGCGCTAATTAGCCGATGTTAATTAAATCCAGTAACTTGAGCTTTCCTTCACCGGATTAAAATATCCTGATGCCACAGAATTAATTCAATGCGATTCCCAATCACCTGAATGCTACTGAAACGTTCAGTTAGCTGGTAACATTAACTAAACAACAACAGAGCTGGTAACATTAACTAAACAACAACAGATAGCCCGACAAGCTTCACACTGATGTTTGTTTCCACCGGCGTTGCCCCTAGCAACGGGTCTCCCGGATGTGCTGTCCGGGTGACACTTTTGGGAGCAAAACTGTGAAAACTTTGAATTGTTTTTCCTCAAATCCTTCTTCAAACTTTAGCTTCCCTACATTTTGTGATTTGTTGTTCGTTGCAGTTTAGTTTTACAATCAATTTTAAATTAATCCGCCGATCCACACTGCAGTCCAGTAGGTGGCGGTAGTGCACCTACAAGCTGATTGGCCAACCACCATTAAAACGTAGGAAGTAGTAGAAGAAGAAGAAGACGCAGGAAACTACAGCCGTACTAGAAGCTGCCCGCGGATTTGAATTAACTGTGTGTTTTCTCTGTTGTCATTTCACGTATTAACCCACACATTAAATTACAGAGGTTGCCAGACGCGACTGGTTACCGGCAGCCCATAAAACCTCTTCCAGCGGATGCAGCGTTATCTTGCGGCTTGAGTTAGCATCGTAGCAGCGGTTAGCTCGTCATCTGCCATAACAGAGGATGGACAGCGAGTTCCAGCGGGACGGCAGAGTCCTGGACCTCACCGACGACGCCTGGAGGGAAGACCGCCTGCCCTATGAGGATGTCACCATCCCTCTGGTAAATGTCTAATGAATCTGGACGACCCAAAGGAAACTGTTGGTACCGAGCATGTGATGCTAGGCTGCCGGCACGGCGGCTAAATATCACGCCAAAGTTAGGCTGAATGTTGACATGGCTGTTTTCAAAGGGCTCCCATGACCTCTGACCTCCAGATGTCTGAATGAAATGGGTTCTCTGGGCAGCCACGGCTCTCCCTTTTGCAGACATGCCCACCTTCTGCTAATCCCATGCAGGTTTTTGCATGCAGCACCTTTTCTCAAATGCTGTGTTTGTGCAGACTGGGGCCTAAACAGTCTTGGAGTTGCATCAGTTGGCTTTGACTGGAAAGCTGAGACTCTTGTGGATTCAGTGAGCCACATTTGATTCATGTGTGATGATGTTAGCACCCATAGCAGCCATTTCACTGGAGTCCACTTTTGAAACTTGACATCCTTGTATAAAACTTTATTGACCTTTTAAGATAATCAGAGTCTTATGAAACTCCACATCCACAAACTAGAGGATAATTCAAAACACAAAAATTGCAATAAATCTTGATATTGAATCACAAGACCTGTAGAATTGTAATACATATTGAGCAGATTTATTATCACCCCTACTTTCTAGTAATTTGGATGTGGATGTTGTTTCATGGCGTCTCGTCCTCGCTGTGCTCTTGCAGAGTGAACTGCCCGAGGCTGAGCAGGACAACGGGGGATCCACCGAGTCTGTGAAGGAGCAGGAGATGAAGTGGACAGACCTGGCCCTGCAGAGCCTCCATGAAAACACACCCAACACCGGAACATGAAGCTCCAGCCTGGAAGCAGCTTTGGGAGTTTTCTACAAGGACTGGACACTAGTTAAGGACACGCGATAAATCTATGTTGGAGCTGAAATTGCCTTATTTAAAAAAAAATAAATAAATAATGGAAATCTTCAATAATATTAGGTCTATATTTTGAATTATGGCCGAATCTAAAAGTTCAGATGTTACTTTCCATTCGCAAGTTTGCCCTGAAGTAATTTTACATTTCTGTGCGACTTCTCCGGGAATTGACTGCTGTATGTTGTAAAATTGTTTACAAAATTCAAGCTCACCCTCAAGATTTTTTTCAATCTTATCGTCAGCCCAAAATCCAGTCCAGGAACCAATCCTTAAATTTGTTTTCAGAAACACTCCCACATGTAATGGCTAAAGTATTTTTCATTTGGATCCAGAAAAGTGCATAAAAAAAGCATAGAAAAAATGTGTGGCTGGGAGGAAATCACACAACCTGAAGCATTAACTGAGAGTCTAACCTGAGTCTTGAGCTTCATTTAAAATGTATTGTTCATGTAATAAATACAAAGTTGAATGTTCAGTGCATTTAGTGTTAATGACAGTGGCCTCAAAGCAAGATGGGAAAAAAATCAGATTTTCGAAGTTTCAGGTTGGAGGTTCGCAACATTTTTAAAGGAAGATGAGAAATGTGATGTTTAGTGTATAAATATTATCTTCTATTTTTAAATATTTTCTACTTGCTTAGAAAAAAGTCAAATAAAATACTATGAACTGACTGTGCTTGCGACCGGCTGCTCAATATCTGTCGTCCTCACCTGCTCCTGTCATTGATCCATTACAAAAGCAACAGCGCCCTCTAGTGGGCTGCATTATAAACACACAGCTGTCACACACTACAAAGGCCAGCTCCTGGTGGGGCTGAACACCAGCAGCAACACGATTACTCAAATAATCCATTACCATTTCACTAAGTTATCTTTTTAGTCATTAATAATGGGTGTTGATCAGACTTAGGAAGTAATCTGAAGACATCAGTTTGGGCTCTGGTAACTTGTGATTGGAATTTTTCATTATTTTTAACATTTAATAGACAAAATGAGTTATTGATTTAAAAAAAAAAGTTAGCTTAACAAATTCATTAGTTGCAGGCTAACGAATAGACTCAAGGTGTTCAGTGTCTCACATAGTACCATATGTCAGGCTAATATGGTCTTAATAAGCTGCTTAAAACACCTTCCAGTTCAAGCAACAAAGGAACCTTTCTCTCTGATAATGACTGCTAAACGTAAATATTTAGTTCAAGCAATAGTGCACATGACTAAAAAAACACTGATCATTTGTGTTCTGACTGCTGAAAAAATTGCATGATTCATACCGAGCTCAGGCACATCCACCAAGGGCTTGTGCAAAGACATATTGAAACGAGATGTGGGGTGAATCCCTGAAAAAAACTGAATCCTCAGTGACACCATGAGACTTTGTCCTTACACAGCAAATGTGAAAAAGTTGAATGAAAACTTATGGTGTTGTCATGTTAAAAAAAAAAAAAAAGTAAACATTGGCCTGATGGTGGTAGAAGAAAAAGGGTCATGTGGTTACAAAAGTCAGATGGTGGACTGCTGGCTTGGCGTCAGTGATCTCTGTCTAGTTCATTTGGCAAATCTCACATTTTTGACTTGGGAGAAAAAAGGCCCAAAACAAAATCAAGCATTTCTGGAAAGAGTCAAGTCTATAATCTTCACATCAACCCCAGCCAGCCTAGAAGGAAGAACCAAGTTCTCTTCTTGGTCATAAATGGGCAAACATTCAAATAAATGGTAAACAGTTCCATTAAACCAATAAAAGAATCCAATAAAACATATCCATCTACTGTTTTAAGGTGCTGAAATATTATTTTAAAGTTTCAAAATGTTACAAATCACTCTGTCTCTGCTGCCTCAGACATCAGCTTGCGGACGAGGTCGTGCGGTCCCTTCCCCAGCAGGGCTGAGGGCTGCCGGTACGAGCCGCCCAGACGGTCCCACAGCGTGAAGTATTGACCGTAGTTGTAGTTAAAGAAGAGGTGGTGGTCCACGTGGTGGGCGGCGCCGTTGATCATCTGAACCAGAGGGCCAGGGAGGCGGAAGTCCCCGTCATGTATGGAAATGGTCCAGATGTTGACGAAGACGAAGAGGGAGAGGTACACTACCTACAGTGCAGAGAGCAGGAGTTCAGGAAGTGATGTAAATACTCCATTTCAATTTAAAACACTGGATGGTTTACAGTCATGCTGATAGAAACTCCCATCCTAATGGTTTGGAGGTCTTTGATTGTTATCACCAAAGGTTCCTGTACTGATCCATGATGAATTCTCCCAACAAAAGTCAGAAAGTCAGAAAAAATATACTCCATTCAAAAAACAAAATAGACAAGGCCACACTAATGACTTGGAGTCCTAAAGACAGTACTTTATTATGAAACTCCTACCAGAAGAGAAAACCCAGAAACTGGTATGTCACTCACTGACTTACTGGTTTACTGAGGCTTTTTTCAGAAATAAGACAGTGGAGCCCTCTGGTGGCATTAACTACAGCTAAGGTTGAAAATGAAGTGTAGTGGCAGCAGACAAGGGAATGATTAGGGACATCTGTTTGGTTTTGCTGTGGACTTCTCCAACTTTTGTCGGAAGGATCTTGTGATTATCAAGCTCAAGTATAAACATGAAAAAAAGAAAAACTGGAATGAGGAGGTTTTCACTGGACAGCATCCAAATCTCATATATTCAAAGTTTGCGGCATCACTGCTTGTCAGACCTGCTCTCAGTGTCAAACTGTTGAGTGAGGACCATCACCTTGTGCAGGGGGAAGAGGAAAGGGTAGACGTGGTAGGGTAGACTCTGCAGGAAACCATCGACTGGGTGGAAGGCGTGGCTGGCGAACGGCGTGGGGATCTTAAATATATGATGCTGCTTATGCAAGTGCTGATGGGGGAGAAACAGGAATAACCGTAATGACATTCATAGAGCTCACATATACGTGCATAAGTCTCCAAAGCACTCCTCACGAGCCAATGGACTCAACAATCAACCCCAAATGCACACTGAGCATGTTTTTGTCAACATATTGGTACTCATCATGTAATGAGACATGTACATTTGATAGATTTGATATTTTTGGGATAACTGTTGAGTAAAAAACGTAAAAAGGAGGGATCCAAAAAGGCCTTTATCATCTGCAAAGAAAGTTAGGCAGCATTTTTAGTGTCATTACAGCAGAGCCCATGTGACACATCGTAGTTCAAATTCAAAATTAAAGTAGTGGAAAATACTTTTAGTACATTATTTATTAGCATGATCTGTGAAATATAGCAAATCTGACACGATCTCTTGATTTATAGATCACTAAAGACAAGCGTGGTGACCTCAACACTTCTATCGACAGAACAAAAGTTCAGACTGCAACACAATACTGCGGGGCTGATACCTTCTATCCACCTGTTCTTATCCATAAGGACAGTTTCTAAAATTGAGGAAGGTTTGTAATGTTGAGGACTTTGATCGACAGTTGATCAACAGTTCTGCAACGCGGTTAGGAATCACATTAGTTGAATCCTGATGCTGTTCCAAAAACAAAGGTCTCATGACAGAAGGAGTCTTTTCCAAACAAAGATCCAGAGCTCACACATGTTCAGCTGAAAAGTCCCACAAAGTGAAAACCATCACAAAGCAGAGCTGGACAGGTTTACAGAGCGATACTTTGTTAAGTAAAGTATTTGTAAAGTATTCCCTGTCACTCCTTGCTTTCTCTTTCAGACGGGCTCCTGCCTTCAAAGACAAATTGGTCCACAGCTGCATTCCTCCCCTCCTGCACAGTGAGCAGGACCAGGCTGGAAACACCCACAGGCAACTTTTCCCAGTGGTATATGTGTGACCTCTGTCCCATTACTGTTGAATCCAATTCTGACACCAGAACCTGCAGCATACCGAGCTTTACCAACTGCAATACCACATTTGTGCTTTGTTTTTTTGAATGTGATCATTTCTGTAATGGATAAACTCAAAGGAGGCCTAAAGACAGAAGGGCTTAGCATAAGAGTTCAATTCAAGAACTTAATCGAGCAATTAATTAACCAATTATCCAGTGGCAGATCACTATAGAGAAGTTGGAAAAGCTTCAGCTCTTTTTTAAAAGTTGACCATGAAGGTTGTTTCCTGGCCCAGTCGGGATGGTGACCCTCTGAAACTTCTTCTGCAGAGCCAGGCAGACATTTTGGATATCTGCCCTCGGGGCCTCCACATTACCCAGCAGTCACTCTGGGTGAGTCATACTTTTCTTTCCTTGAGGGCTTTCCCATTTTATCCACCTTCTTTGTATTGTTTTCTCTTTTTACTTGGCCGCCACAGCTCCCTTCCTCCCGACCATTCATTTGCATGATCTTTATCTAGCCTGTATACAAGGTAAGGTCTGTTTTCAGACCGTTTTTTGCATCGTTTAAAAGAAGTCTCATTACTGGATGAGCATCAGTGTGTTGAAAAAGACATGCTATGGGTACAATTGTGGTTGACATTGGAGCGTCTATCGTCTCATAAGGACTGCACTGACGTGCCAAGACAGGAATGTCAGCACCTCTGCAGTGAAGCAATTAAAAAGATTTTGGTCAGAATCGATCGACTGATACAACAGAAAAGGTGGTTTGGTACATCTGAAGTTCAGACTTAGTCAGTTAGTTCACACAGCATTGAGGTTAAAGAGAAGCAAATCTGCAAAAACTCAAAATATAATCTCCAATCTGTCTAAGAGTCTCCACCTTGAATTGGAGAATATTCCCTTTTGGTAACTGAAGTTGTCCAACGCAGCTTGAACTTCTGTTAAAATTATTTGTTCCAGTGTCATTTAAAGTTAGGAGGGTTTGTGCAAAGCTCACCTTGTAAATGCTCTTATGATGCATGGAGCGGTGGATCCAGTAGATACACATGTCAGTGAAGAAGAGGAAGCCAGCGATGCCCAGCAGCAGCCCGGGCCAGCCTGAAGCACACAACAGCCAGCGTCATGAGTCATTCTTCTATCTGTTTCACTATCTGAGAAAAGTGGGAGTCAAGCCTGGATTCACTTTAGCTTCCTTTAGTCCATCACAATTCTCCAAAACGGATGTACCAAAAGAAATGACGGTTTCATATACAACCTGTTCAAACCTGCTTCCATTTAAGTTTTGAACAGACTGAAGGTGGGTTTTTCAAGTTGATGGCTGTTCTCTCACCCGAGGCAGATCCTCCGGCGTTGTCATGAAGTTTGCTGTATCCTCTGATCTCAGAGAAGAACAAGGCCACCGTGGGGAAGCTCATCCAGAAGATGGAGACGGTTCCCAGTTTGATCTCTCTTCGCACCTGGTTCTGTCATACCAGAGTGTTTTTCATCCTCAATTTATGCTTTCATCACAGATCAATGCAGCGTGTCTCTCCTGTCGTTCTTATGCACAGCTTATGCTACTGGCATGGCACGGAGATGCAAAATTATTCCCCCAAATTGTGTGTTTATTGTTATTCTGTCTGATAACCCATTTTAAGAAAGCTGCTTGCATTGAACTCAGGTTTACCCGATGACATTAAGAAGACACATCTTTTTTGCACTGGAGTCGGACATCATAGTCCCTTTCAAAGCAGAGAGATAGAAAAACAGCATTTATTTTTAAAAGTAAGTTGGATTAAAGGACTACTCCAATGTTTTGGGGGAAATAGCCTTTTACCCAGCATGAGACCAGATGTTTGATACCATATTCTCCTCTGTATATCTAGTGGTTTGGTTCCTCTGGGTAGCATTTCCTTTTAGCTTAGCATAAAGACTTCAAGTCTATGGGAGTCGTTAGCCTGGGTCCATCAAAGTGAAAAAATAAACCTTATAGCAACTCTGAAGCTGTCTGATTTACTAACTGAGTGAAACTCCCACTGACACTTTACGACCTTTCACCGGTCTGCAAACTCCTGTCTGCACCTCTGCCAGTCAAACAGCCTACCTTCATGAACTGTGGATGTTTCATGAGTTTGTGGTCGAAGACGAAATAAAAGCTCAGCGCTCCGAAGCCGAGGTAGAGGAGTTGAGCTCCCAGGTTGGTCACCAGCAGCAGGCTGATGATTTGACGCAGCGGCTC
>OMLB01040017.1:0-27081 GCA_900302555.1 Myripristis jacobus | reverse complement strand
CTGATAAGGCAATTGAAGGCACACTGAACCAGCATGGCTACCACAGCATCCTGCAGCGACATGCCATGCCATCCGGTTTGCGTTTAGTTGGACCATCATTTATTTTTCAACAGGACAATGACCCCAAACACACGTCCTGTGTAAGAGCTATTTGACCAAGAAGGAAAGTGATGGAGTGCTGCGGCTGGCCTCCACAGTCACCGGACCTGAACCCAATCCAGATGGTTTGGGGTGAGCTGGACCGCAGAGTGAAGGCAAAGGGGCCAACAAGTGCTAAACACCTCTGGGAACTCCTTCAAGACTGTTGGAAAACCATTTCAGGTGACTACCTCATGAAGCTCATGGAGAGAATGCCAAGAGTGTGCAAAGCAGTAATCAGAGCAAAGGGTGGCTATTTTGAAGAAACTAGAATATAAAACATGTTTTTAGTTATTTCACCTTTTTTTGTTAAGTACATAACTCCACATGTGTTCATTCATAGTTTTGATGCCTTCAGTGAGAATCTACAATGTAAACAGTCATGAAAATAAAGAAAACGCATTGAATGAGAGGGTGTGTCCAAACTTTTGGCCTGTACTGTATATAGATATAGATAGATATAGATATCTACATAGATATATCTATCTATCTATATACACAGAAAAAAAAATTATTGTTATTTTTTTTTTTAACCCAGGAATACTGCTCAAGGCTCTGTAGTTTCAGTACACTTCTAAGTTTCTGTAATTGTTCCCCATGATTAAAATCCACAGAGGGACGATGGATTGGCCCCAGTCTGTTCATAATGAGCAATATCTATGGACGCCACAGATCAGAATTTGACAAAGCTGATGCATGTCATAGCTCTGTTCTGTTCAACATGAATGGCCTGGGGGGGACACTGCATTTCTTTATTTGCCTGTATATCACTCACAATGTTGCTGATGCTGCTAAAGTGACTGTGACAAAACTTCAGAGGATAATGAATGTTATTGCTCCATTCTGGTATTTTTGTACTGATTGGGTCAAAAAGGGGACTGCATGTTTATTGCTGCCTCATCATGATGAACTGTAACGCTGTGATCACATTGGACATGCTTTTTGAACACGATTTCTTTTACGTCTTCTCCAAACTATGTGTACTCAGGACGCAATGCATTGTCAGGCACTGCACTGGATGCTCCCAAGTGAAACTGTCGCAACTTTAGTCAACTTTCTCTCACTCAAAATGCATAAGTACCTGGAGAAGCATATATATTCTTCTGGTGAGTATGTCAAGTATGAACACATCCTGAGCTCCTCATCCTATTAAGGATTACGAAGACCAATCGTCAGCTTTCTATTGCTCATTTTTATTTTCAATGTTATTCCCATTGGTTGAATACATTGCAAGGTGCTTTTTAACTTCACTGTCAATGATGTAACACTCCTTGTGCTTTAGCTTTCAGGATAAGAAGCAATTTTCACAGCTGCATCTTGCATTTGATCATGAGAATAATGCATTCAACGTGATCAGAGCCGTACTGATTGAAAATTACTTCATATTCTGCGACTAATATGTTGACACTGTATTTTCTCTTTTGAAGGCTGGATCAATTTCTCAGTCTCAACAGGCACATAAATCATGATGATCTTTCAAACCAATTAAGTATCACACACAAAAACACTTCAGAGGGGCTATAGATGCAAATTTGTGTCCCCTGGTTCAGCTAAATTGACACTAGGCAAATGGCTCCCTCAGATAGAAGCCAACAGGTTACTTGAGGAGTTATTATATCTGGACGTGTGCTTTGTGTGCTGACTGAAAAAGAAAAAAAAAAAAAAACCATTTACACTGTAGAGAGGATGACACAAAACTGCTTCATTCCTTCATATATTTTCTCTGCTAAAACAGACAATTAGAAGTAGACAGGTAATGGGGAGCACAGTGCACCAGGCCATGCTCAAAAAATGACTTGAAACACTCTGCAAACACATTGCATCTAGCCCACGGGATGGGTTTGATGACAAAGAGCTTAATTGGATGGCATGTTAGCAGATCAAAAGTGCCATGTCACTTTAGCAGCTAAATTGGCTCAATGTGCTATAGTTGAGCTTGTGGCCTCATGCACTCCTGAGAAAATAAGTCATTAGCTGCAGTCAAACATGGCATGTCTTTACTTAGATAATTCATGGGTTGCACTGCTCGCCACTTACCACTTCTAATTAAAAATGCAAAACAAAATTTAGAAAGGGGAGGGTGGGAGACATCACTGTGAAAAAGTGTCAGTTCCATTTCTGCCTTGCTTTGATCTGCCCTTTTCCCCTCCCAGCACCCCTGGATCACAGAGGCATTTGCCTGTCAAACCCTCAGGAGAAGTCAGCCTCTGAGAGCAATGGAAAACCGTTGTGAAAACAGTGGCATAACAATTCTCTCACAAATAACAGATTTTTAAAAACTACATGCCAAAAATGCTTCAGAAATCTAAACACTTGGAATTTTTCACATTGTGTTTACATCAAACAAAAACAAACACAAACCAAAAAACAATGCAGAATTACCCAAAACAAAAGTATGAGACACCACCTTAAACTATAAATGCCAAAAATTATAGAGTTAAAAGATGCAAGGCTGCAAAGTTTTGTGGGATGGAAGCCACTGCTGTCAACAAATACCCCGAAGATCTTGCAGCGGTGGTGAGCTGGGGACCCAGCATGCAGCACAGCTGTAGAACAGAGCAACAGGCTCAGAGTGAAGCACATCAGTGAGAACATAAGAAAATTCAATTATTCATGCTGGTGCAGCATGGCTAAACAATGGCTTAGTGCAGGGACTGGGTGAAACTAGAGGTAGGGGTGTGTGTGTGTGTGTGTGTGTGTGTGTGTGTGTGTGTGTGTGTGTGTGTGTGTGTGTGTGTGTATACATGCATAAATGTATTGCTTCACATCATAGCACAGAAAGCAGAGAAATGGGGTGATGTCATTGCTACAATCATTTGTGAATTTAACTCACAGGAATGCTTCATCGAAAACTATTTAAGAATTTAATATCAGCAATAAATAAACTGCAGAAGAATTGCTTGTTTTTCCTAAGTAAAGTTGCTTGTGTGAATTTGAATACCACAGACATCCACAATTCTTGAGACCAAGTGCGAGGTATTGCAAATTATTGTATGTCCAACTTGTAATTACTACTACAACACTGCCTCAAAGTTTTTCCTTGTTGGCAGCTCATACATACAGTTTATCCAAAATGATGGCAATACGCTACAACATTCCCAGAGTGTACAAGGCATCTTCAGACACATGTCACTATTCTGGCAGGTCCAACTTCCTGATCAGGAAAGCTGGAGGAGGTTATCACTGACTGGCAAACACTGGCTAATGTGATTTCACGACCTATTTTAAAAGCACCTTCGTAAGCAGGGCTCTGAACTAACATTTCACACTGGTGGCATTGTTGCCACTAGGTTTGTTAGTGGCACTAGCACATCATTTACCACACTAAAAATCTGTTGTGGCGACACAGAACTGAGTCTAACCTTTTACGGACATCCACTATATGGACAAAAGTATTGGGACATATATGTTAATCACTGAATCAAGGTTTTCATTCAGTCCCATTGCTACAGGGGTATAAGGTGCACCTAGCCATGCAATCTGCCTTTACAAACATTTGTGAAAGAATGCCTCGTTCTAAAGAGCTCAGTGAATTCAAGCATGGTATTGTAGTAGTAATGTTACAGGATACTGCCATTCCAATAAGTCAGTAGGTGAAATTTCTTCCCTCCGAGATAATTCCACCATCAACTCTAAGAGGTATTATTACAAAGTGGAAGCATTTAAGAACCACAGCAACTCAACCACCAAGTGGCAGACCACATAAAGTTACAGAACGGGGTCGTGGAGTGCTGAAGCGCATAGTGCCTAAAAGTGGCCAATGCTCTGCTGACTGAGTAACTGCAGAGCTCCAAACCCCTCTGGCATTAACATCAGCACAAAAACTGCGTGCCAGGAGCTTCATGCCATGGCTTTCCATGGCTGAGCAGCTGCATGCAAGCCTTACATCACCAAGCATCAGATGGAGTGGTGTAAAGCACAACGCCACTGGACTACGCGGAAGTGGAAACATGTTCTGTGGAGTGACGAATCAGGTTTCTCTGCCTGAGCCAGTGTTTTTTCTGAACTACAAAGGTGCAGTATGCCCTCTTATGGTATAAATGTTAATACATGTAACCTCAGTTATCAGTTAAATTATTAACAGCAATTAATTGACTAAAGATAAACCATTAATATCCCTACTAATACTGTGTGGCTGCCAGCACAAATTTTGGTGGTCCCTACAAACTTGGCCCACACTATTTAAACATAGTACATATGTTTGCTCAGTTTATCATACCGTAGACAGCTGATTTTTTTCAGGCATACAGGGCAAAAGGTGTAGGTCTTCTTGATCTTTTCATCTGGCTGTATGTATTCCATTGGATGAGATTCGAAATCTCCTTGTGCAGCTGACACAAGCATCATACACGTGGGTGATGTGCAAACTTAGTTAGCTAGCTACCTGCAACTGCATCATAGTTTCTAGCTCAGGAGAGGAGACAGAAATGGTGAAAAGAATGCTGCAAATATGTAGTCCAAAGTAGGATAGTAAAATAAAACACACAAAACCAGCTAACTATTTGACCAAATTATGGTTTCACAATTTAAATAATTAGCAATCTAAAAAAATGGTGAGGTTGCACCAGTGCAACCCATTGATTTTTTATTTAGTGGCACTGGACCAATTTTTAGTCTCATATGTGGAAAAAAATGGTTGCTCTTTTACTTGTCCCATTGCCCTCCATTCTGTTCCTCTAAACTGGTAGAAAAAAAAGCAAGTCATGTGCAACTGTATTTTACACAAATATATACACACCACTGCAGAGGAGGTCAGCCGGGGTAAGATAACTAAAGGTAAGTGTGTGAGTGAAGACTCTGCCCTCGCGTTGACCCAGTGGCTTGGGTACAATGTTTTGCATGGCAGATTGAGCTATAGGTGACAAACAGATGAGGAGGAGGAGAAAGCAAGGCAGGGGAGGAGGAAAAGGCAGCTGTAGGAGGAGACAGAGGCAAGGGAGATCAAGGGAAAAACACATCTGGTTCAAAACACTGGAAACTTCCTGCATTCAGGTTTTGATTTATCCTTAGCAACCCAAGGATGACCTTCACCCCATGGGAAGCAACAACATGATATGGTAAAATTGGCAAACTATTTTGAAACATTAAGACTGTGTGTAAACGTAGGAAATTACACTACAGAAAAAAATGCATTCTTGAACAACAATCAAAATATACTCCTGGATGAAATAACAGCGCATCATTAACAGCATCCAAAATCATTGGCTCACCCCTACCATCCCAGGAATCACTCCACCGCAAACGGACACTATGCAGAGCCCGTAAGATCATCTCTGATCCCACTCATCCTGCCTTCCAGCTACTGCCCTCTGGGAGGTGCTACAGGACAATTGCCTCCAAAACAACCCGCTTCAGAAACAGTTTAATTCCCATTGCAATAAACACTGTGAACTCTGAACGCTGAGGATTAAGCATGGCCATCTCTGTGATTTACTGACTTTTGCTCTCACTTCCCACCAACATCAATTACAATCCCAGTGTTTGCATTATCGTTACTATGACTATATCCCTTGTTTATCCTTGTCAGCTTTTAGTGCACTTGATTAATAAAATGCCACCTGAATGAGACTTCAAGGCAATAATTTCCCTTCTCTGCCAGACTCCGCTGGCGTCCATCCTCTTTCCCTCGTCCGGTTATTGATTTCTCTACCATTTTACCCATCTCCTCAATCCTTGTCTGCAGTTGTGCTTTTTCCTATGTCTGCCACCCCCGCCATTTCCCAGCATCTCTTAATCTTGCAGATCATCGGCATGTCTAATGTCTCGGACCCATGCAAAACAGTCAGCATCATTTGCATGCTCCACTCAGCCAAATCAGGGGTACAGGGATACAGGAAAACAATACACCACTGTATATCTAGATAATCACTGAGCTGATACACCAAGAACACACAAATCAAGCACCTCACTACCGGCAGAGTGAAAGCAAGCATGTGACATGTTGAACTTGCACTGTCACGATAGCTGAAATTGCTATAGTGTTTTCACACCAAAAGCAAAGAACTGAATTGAATACTTAACTTTCTAAACATTCAAAAACTTCACCAGGTTTTGTGCAAGCTAATGTTATATTTTAGTGACACCTCTTCGGGTCATAAATGCGTGGATCACATGTGGATTGGAATACTTAAGCAGAGGAGGCTTGGAATGAAGAGTCTGGCTCTCAATTGACCAGCAGCAGTCAGCTCAAAATTCAGCGAGGCGGCAACAGCATCTAGCCTAATAGTCCACCAGTCCTGAACTGAATCAAAGTTCAGCTAGCCACCCAACTACCCCAACAAACAACATTTGCATGTAAAAATTATTGCTACAGATACAGTCAAGTAAAACCTGCCAACACAAGTAACTAAGAAATATATGTAACTACTATGTGATATGATTTTTTTTCTTGTTATTACTATGAAAGAACTCTGATGTTATGGTAATACCATGTTGAATGTTCTTAAAGCTTTAATGTGTAGGAGTATAAGCTTGGAAAAACCCAAGAAATGTATTTTCATTCACAGGACTTGGTTGCCCAGTACTGTAGACGAGATGATGCAGAGCTTCAGTACACCAGCACTGAGATGAGTGGGTGGAAGCCTCTTGAAGGAGGAGTGCTTCACTCTGTCCCTCTATCTGTGGCAGATAAACAGCCTCAGTGACTATTGTGCTACCTCTCTTTTGCCACCTCTCTTCATAAGGAGGAGCAACCATCATCTGCTTGAGGAGCTTGGGTGAGAATACAATCTTTACCGCATATCGTTTAGACTGACACATGCAGTAAACCTCTGTCATAATCATGTGAACCTCGACTGCAGGATAAAAATCAGTGAGGTGCTTTCATTAGGTAAACAACGTGGAGAAAACTCCTCTGTGGAAAAAAAAAGATCAAATTAATAATGATGACCAGAATGCCAGTGGCATGATGTCCTTATACCTGAAACACAACCGTGACAGAATGGGTAAATCTCAATTAATTACAATGTGCAGACTTGAGCACTTTCTGCCCAAGATCCCTGTCATTAGGACAAGCACAGACGCATCCACTAGCTGTAGGCATTTACAATAAAGACTGATGGGGGATGTCGCTACTCTGCATGCAGTTCCTGCTGTTCCATCAACTTTATTTGAATATACTGGCCCTGACAGGTCAATAAAAGTTGTCCATGCAATTTTTTCCCTTTGTTTCTTACCACTCATCAGTGAAGAGATGGATGAAACTCTCAAATACTTAAAAAGGAGTACCTGCTGAGGAGCATGTATGGCACTACACAGTACTATTTTCTAGCAGTCATGTAAATCCAAAATAATTTAAATGGCTTTGAAGAGTAAGTGAATATGAGTGGCAGCGATTTAAGAGAGCAGTTCAATTTAGTATGAGGTGCTAAAGTGATTAGATTCTATTACACAGTGTGAACATGAGGGCACGGCTGTCCTTTCAAAATGACCTGATGTCCTGTAAAGCCCCGGCATGGCCGCGCTCAGTGCCAGATCGCCCTTAATGGGATTTCACAACATTAACATTCTACTGAGTCAGCATCACACTCGCTGGCTACAGTGGTCCCCTGCTCAAACAGCCTCGTATCCAACTGTGTGTCTGTGCTTAACTGTGTGTGGTTGTGTGGGAGGGGGAGGAATGGCTGCACAATGTGGGAGAGGTGGGCAACAACTGTGAGATGTGCTCTCACCCCAACAAGTGAAAGCCAAATGAAAAGTAATAAAGATGTCCTAACAGATACTCATACACTTTATATAAAATGCATGGGGGGTGGGCAGCAAGCGTGAATTCACAATAGCTGCAAGAAGGTACATGCATGTATTCACACAAACAAACCTCACACTTGACCTCCATGGCAACTTTCAGCATCACAAGCACAAAGTTGCAGTTGCTATAGGGTGGGCACAGCTTTGCAGGTCAATGAATGATGAGAAAACACAACATATTGGTGAGGCTAACCCACACTACTAAAAAGAAGTGAAGTCTTTGGGGTGGGGCAAACCATCACCAATTAAAAATAAATTCTGCTCAGTCCAATGATGACTCCCACAAGTGCCTAAAACAAACAGTTATGGTCATTTAGCCAATCAGAAGAGAGAATCAGCACCTCTCCACTGATTGGCTGTTTTCTGAGTGACATATGGTCGGGCCAATCACAGGCAAGTTAACGGCTATAATGTTATCAACGGTACTAATGAAAAACTTAATAACTTCCGAAAATGTTCCCATCTTGATGAGACAGACAAAAAAAAAAAATCACATAACGGTTGTGGAGTTGATGTTGGTCCAGACAATGTGGTGACAGCAGTATCCTTTACCAAAAGTTTCTTTGAGAAACCGGCATTGTATTGTGTCAGGTTGATGAAGCAGTCGGCGCTGAAATGAGCCGAAACAGACAAGCAAATCTGGACTAAAATCATGTGGGACAGGATTTTGTCTGTCGGCAAGATGCTTAGCCAAGTTGGTAATGTTGGCTCCCTTCATCTGTATAGGTTTGTAGCATCTTTTACAGTTGGGCTTAGTGATGTCCGTGGGCTTGCCCTCACTGTCAGCTAAGTAAGCAAAATAATGCCATATTTCACTGCGAGCGTCAGCTTTATCTACAAGCTTTGGACTGTCGACAAGAGCACTTGTACTTGCTGCCATCTCTCGTGGCTACCATGCTGAAAGATGCGGCGTCCATATGAGGGGGAAAAAACTGTTGCGCTGCTCGCTGCGCTCCTAGGCCACGAGAGAGTGACAGAGAAAAGAGAGAGCATGCACCGCGCACGCACACACACACACGCTGCCCCAGAGGGACTTGGGGAGCAAGGAAAGAGAAGGAGAGCGCAAAAAACATATATACGCATATACACAGCTTCATTGTTGCACAAACGCAACTCAATATATATGGCTCTTATTAAAACACTGTCTTTCTTAAAGTATCAATACTTTTAAAATTGAGTATTGTATCGTTTTTGACAAAAGAGTATCGCGGTACTTTTCTAGTACCAATACACATCAATACAGTCAGTACACAATTTCCATATCTGATACAGAGACATACTTCTGTAGATGCTTTATATAGGTCACTAACAGGCAGAATCCATGAAGAAACTGAGTAAAGCTTGGATAAATAGTTGTACAGGTTGATCTACTTTAATAAAAGTACTCAACTGCAATATGAAGAACTGCTATAGCTGCCTTTCTAGAGAAGCCCTGTTATAGACTAAGAAACTGGGGGGATATCTGTACACAGTTAAAGAAACTGGCAGGCTGATGTACCACTGTGTGTGTGTGCTGAGGAAAAAAAACATTCGTCACCTCTGTCCCAACCAGGGAAACCAGACGTGCACAGAGGTTAGCAAGGGATCTCTGCTGCGGCTCACTGGTTGTGACATGATTTGCAGTATCCTAATAAAAAGCTACATTCTCAGAAGTGACACTCCTCAATCTCAAAACAATGGGGTTAACCTGTCAGATGGAAGGAAACAGACAAAGGTGATTTCCTCAGTGCATGCAGTGTTGTATTTAAAAAGAAAAGTTCACCATTTTCATGATTTGGCAATTCCCTCTAATTAAGTCATCAATCACTGTGCCCCTAATGAAGAAAAAAGACAAAAAGTAAGTGAAACATGAAGGAGCTGGACAAGGAGAGAGATACTATAAATATATGAGATGGCAGAAAAACAAAGGAGAGAGAATGACAGGAGCTAGAGAATAA
Source organism: Myripristis jacobus (assembly GCA_900302555.1). NCBI lineage: Eukaryota > Metazoa > Chordata > Actinopteri > Holocentriformes > Holocentridae > Myripristis > Myripristis jacobus. The sequence goes on along the minus strand of OMLB01040017.1, from coordinate 17,260 downwards.
AAGCACGAATGCAATCATTATTTGCCTAAGTAACACCCATCACTGTCAGAGGGACAAACTGCCACCTAAAACAGGAGGAACCAAGGAGCAACATTGTAAAAATCATTTGCCACCTAAGCCGTGTCCATAAATTACCTAAATATCCTGACAATGACACCATCTTCACAACTAGCCCAAACCGGTGCTCGACTTCCAGGTTGTTACAGCTCAAGTTTGCTTGGTGATATCATTGTAGTGTGTTAACCCGTATAACAAGGTGCCATTTTATTTTTCCTAGAGTAAAAGTGATATTTTATGTGGCAGGTGCGAGACTGGTTGGGAGGTGGCGGACCTGATTCATCACTTCAACAAATCACTAAATGATGGGCGGAGAGGAAGAGGGAGAGGGAGAGGGAGAGGGAGAGACAACCCCAGGCGGCCTCTGAGAGAGGTAATGTCTTTAACAGTCTATTTTGAGAAATATGATTTGGTATCATTAAGTGGAAAAACTCAGCTGGAAAAGGAAATATGCTTTCACCTCGTTGTACTCATCACCAGTGAAGAAGCACAGTGGGGGAAAAAAACAAGTCTGCATACACTGTGTAACCAAAACAAGCAGAAAACACTGCAGATTACACCAGGCATGTGCATTCTTCCCACCCAATACTGTAATAACCACAGCTTTCTCAAGGGTTTCTGCGTTATATATTGTACAGCGGAACAGAGTGTGTTGTGGGGAAATGCAATACTCTCGCAATACAAGGCGAGGATCCAAGAATGCTCTCAAATCCTCCATAGCAGCCCTGAAATCTCACATACAGATGAAGGCAGATATGTGGCCATAACTGTTGTGCCTCAACACTGCCAACCTGTTACTACACACAAAACAAACATGGTAGAATTTGTGCACAAATAACTGTTGATTGTGTATAAATCAAGGTAAATTCAAAATGTTGCTTACACCACATTAGTGACCCAATAAACTTTCTCAGAAAGTTTTCAAAATGGGTTTAAAGGAACCACAAGGGGTCCTTGAGGGGCTTCTACAGGGTCTTAAGCAAAATGAGGAATAGTTTAAATGCTTGAGAGTCATCTGAATGCAATGTTCCAGCAGGTTTCTGCTAATTTGCCAATCACTTTTTCCCCATGTTTTTGAAAGAATGTATTCAGGTTCCAAAGGGTTACTTTTCTTACTGATTAAGGCACAAGAAATTGTCATGATCTAACATCTTTGATTCTGAACAAAAACCTCTTTTCTTATCAGGGTGCCCAAGGTAAAAATTATTTCAGATCTGTGGATCAATGAAAGTCAACTTGGATATCCAAAACATGAAAAAGTATGAAAATCCATGCCGTGGGCCCACTGTGGGCTAGGGTGCACTGTTCATGGCACCCACCCAGGTGGCTACAGGAGGGCACGGGTCAACTGATGTCACAGAGGTCACAAGGTCAAACCCCAGATGGCAGTAGTTAGGAGTGTGGTGGGGTCAATAGTGGCTCTATGAGGAGGAGCACTGGAGAACAATAGTGGACTTTCAACTGTATGGGGAAGCCAGCGGGAATTCAAGCTAACTGCCCCACTGCCTATGACAGGGGTCATTCTAACAAAACTGCTGCCATGTGAAGATAAGTTATGGTATCTCACACCGACCACAACTGAAAACAAGCACAAAGTTAGCTATCACATAAGCTGACTGTGCTCTGCAACTTACCATCTGCTGCAGCACACCCACACAAAATCCCTCATCACGCTTGATCTGGACAGTAGCCTGCCCAATGCCCAGGAGAGCAAAGCAGATGGTGTGGTTACAGGCAAAGCATTTAGCCTTTGAATAGCAAGCAAAATTCTAGAGACCAACTTGAATGGGCACTGAACGCACTCAAGCAGTTGACCTTCCATGGGCTCTAGTACACTAGGTTGCATTGTTTGCACACCTGGTGTAAAAACAATCCCGTCCATTGCTGCTGCAAAGTTTCACAATTCAACATAGCATTGAGCAGATTAATATGCTCAGAATAGAAACAAAGCCCTTTCTTTTCCATAAATCCTTCCCGAATCAAACAAAGGAGGGGTTCAAAAACATGGAAATTACAATCTCGTCATTTCTGTTTGTTTGGTGCACTACGTCCAAAGAGCGGCGAATTGTGAAAAACAAAATATCAACGTACCACACCTTACAGTAAGAGACCTCAAAATGTCATTGTTTTAACGGTGATAATCGCAACGCAAACACTTCATTCGAAGATATGGCAGAAGATTCTTACCTTACTGTTCGACATTTACACGTACAAAAACTGACACAGAGCATAATTAGATACATTAATCATTTGGGAAGTTCACTAAATTCTGTATGTAACGCTAAATGAGCCGTCAAGCAATACTTAACGTCAATAAAATACCTTTTCAAACAACTGACTCAGACCGCTTGCTACAAAACAGTGTACAGCGTACCTGAACTCAGTGGGACAAGACTGGCGGAATAACCGACCAAACAACTCTAAAAGTTGACATTTTTATAAAAAATGAATACAACCTGCTGTTTTAGATGGTGGCCGAAAGAAAGATCGGATCTCGGCAATTCAGAAATGGCCTTAAGATATGCTCTGCTGTGTAATTTCGTTTGCCAATGAGCAGTTGCAGCGTTAAATACCAGCATTTTCAATACAGTTTTGTCACACCGTTTTCGCAATGCAAGAGTGGATGGAGCGTACCGGGGCTAACACTGCCTAAAAAACACAGGGGTGAAAGTTGTAGACAGGAGTTTTCTGTTTCAAGAAGTATCCAGCAGTAGCACAACAACATCAGTGACCTCTCTAGTCTTTACAGTAATCATTTTTAAAACGTAAAATACAGTTGAGCGGAACAGAAAAGTCAACTTGAAGTCAACGTTACCTTCCAACGTAAAGGCGTAGCCAAGAAAAGAAGGATTCGAGCGAGGCGACCCGACTGAAATCTCTCACGACGCCAAGTTTCCTCTTCCTCAAGCAAAAGCAAACAGTCGGACTTGAGATGTTTACTGGCGTTCACTACTTAACAGGAAGCGTTTAGACGAGAAAGGGCGAGTTTGGAGTCGATTTCTGGCCGTGTTGACGAAGTGAAAGCAGGTTTAGCAGAGGACGGGCGGCTTCCTTTGTTCCTCCTGCCCGTTCCGTGGATATTATCACCGTTCATGTGTCCCTGACAGCCGCTGATTGGCTGGAGGGTCGGGATCAGGAAAAGGTGACTAGTGTCAAGTTAGGCAGTATAGGACAAACACTTTCCGCTCTGCATTTAAAAAAGTAAAACTCCTATTGACCAACAATATTCAACTGTGCATCTATTTCATATAAATTTTCCTTGTCTAGCGTCACTCCCCGATTTATAATTGATTCTATACGACTTTATTGTTCCGTACACCTCGATAGTTAATCATCTTTCACTTTCTTTATATTATTTATTTGTTAAAACTGGCTGTGTTACGCGGCTACTTTATTTTGTAGGCAATACTTCTGACTTCCTGTTCAACCCTGGCTGTCTCCACCTGACTTGACCTAATTAAAGAGGTGACAGGCTGGAGGTGCAGAGGAGTGGAAGCGATTTGACGCCAAATATTTTCGTTTTGACCATGAAAATGACATTTCCATTCATTTTGATGTTATTTTACTCACACCACAAATTTTTCACAAGGTTAAATTTTGAAGCAAACCCCTCAGTGTTTTTTTGTTTTGTTTATTTGTGTTTTTTTCTGTTGGATCTGTGTATCTTTTTTGTCTTTACGTTGATCTAAGTTCTTTTTCTTGCTGGTGTTAACACTGGAAAATATATTAACACTGTGGTCTGCAAAGAGTGAGCATCGGCTGACTAAACCCTAGTCAAGGTATGGCATAATGCCATTTGCCTTATGACCCTGAGACAAATAGAGCAGTGACTGATGGCTGGGGACATATTGGCCTGTGTTGTCAACGTGATGGACTGATATCATTAAATATCAGCCTAAGGGGAACATTGGCTCTGAATGCTCTTGTAATTTATTCTTTTGTCTTTTTTTTCTCAGATATGCCTTTCAAATAGATTGCTGCGTCTGCTTGATCTTTGTGCCTCATTATAAGGATAATGGCCACAAGTTAAATCTGGACTCAGAATAAAGTATGGTTGTGATCACAGCTTTCAGTGTAGGCTACCTACTGTGGCGATCACCCTGTATAAGCAGTTGTCTAATTGTGCACCAAGTTATATCTGACAGCAATGGGGAAAAAATGAAATGGGGCAAATCAAAGCAGGCTCAGTAATAAAGGCCTGGAGCATATGAGGTACATTATGAAAACTAGACCATTGGCTCCCTAAATAGCTGGCCTCAAATCAGTTCCAGTGAGATCTTGAGAATTGAAATCGATGGGCTAAACACTGCAAACATCAACACCCCGTCACAGTATAACACCACTGATTATTTTGCTTCAATGCAACATCATTAAGTTTAAGTCTCTTTTAGCACGCAGCTAAGCTCATACATGCTCTAACTACACTTAGCCTACATACAGAAAGACGGCATGCATATAATTTTGTCAATGCTTGTGTGGGAGTGAACAGTAACAGCGACAGAGCTATAAAATAAGGTCAAAATTTGGTCAGAGACATAATTGTAAATTATTTATTGTTTTGTTTTAGGTTTCTGGATTTGCATTCATTTGAAAAGGATAAGGAAAGTGTGCATAAGAATGTTTGCAATAGCATATTATCTTTGTGTTTGTGTGTGTGTGTGTGTGTGTGTGTGTGTGTGTGTGTGCTCTCGCAACCACAGGTGATCTGTCAGCTCAGCAAGTTTGATTTCCCAATGTGTGGAAGTTGGTTCATAGAAAATTGTAAAATTTTTCTGATCGCTTTTTCAGTTTCTCTGTCTTTTTGTCTCTCTCTCTCTCTCTCTCCATCTATTTCTCTATCTCTTCCACTAGCTGTCACCACAGACAGTTTAGTGTCTGTTCGTCATCAAGTCAGAGAGCTGATCACTAGGAGGCACAGACAATGCCAGCTGAGCATGAATCATGCACTGTGTGTGAATGTGCAGGCATGCCAAAATGTATATATATATATATATATTTGTGTGTGTGTGTGTGTGGGTGCTTGTGTGTATATGTGTGTGTCTGCCTGCCTCTCAGTGCTGACTTCAGAGAGAGCTGCCATAACTGTTCTCACCAGAGCGCGCTGAAACTTACCCAAGTCCTCAGACAGCCACTTTTCATCAGATGTTTTCCGTTCTCTCAGTCTGCCTTTCATTATATCTGCTGTCTCTACTTCCCCCACTTACATACACACACACACACACACATCCTGCACCCTTTTTTTCCTCTCCGCTTTCCTCCTCTGTGTTTGCAGCTCTCATTTTCTCCCTCTCTCGATCCCATCCTCTTGAGTCACACAGGCGTCTCATCCTGAGGGTCTTTCTCTCCCTCGGACAGGTTGTGAGGCCAGTCATAATTGGATGCTGGTGCTGACAGTGAGACAATGTCACCGAGTCACCGTGAGGACTCCTGCTCGTTAGACAATAAAGCAGGGTACTTTGTCTCGACTTGGCTGAACTTCCTTTCACTTTGCCTCCCATATGTGGGCCATTTGTGTGTGTGTGTGTAAGAGAGATGGGGAGAGAGAAACAGAAAGAGGAGCCCCCAAATTCACCCTCCCTGGTGTGCCTCTCATGGCCCGCTGTAGTGGGTGGAGAGAAACACAAAGCTTCAAACTAAGCCAAAGTCAACTCTGCTTGTGTTGTGCATGCATCTTACATTTACATTCAAATTTTAAGCACGTCACTGACCATCTTAACCAGAGTGACATAAAATACCAATCCGATCCATACTTTCTTGCACATTCTTTTTTGCACATCTTCCTCCATATCCAACTTAATCCCCGTTTGCTCAGTTTAACATGTACTTGGTTTATCTTTGACGAATCCTGTTATTATGAGCCTAAACTATGGGCCTGTAAAACCCTTTGAGATGTGTGATTAAGGGCTGTAAATAAATTTGAACTTGCCCTTGTTGCTGCAATGGCCCAGTTATCCCACAGGAATCATTCAAAATGTTTCATCTTAAACGACATGACTTGCAACAATAAAATAAGCTTCAATTCCTTGATCACAAAAAATGACAAGCAACCAAAGTTAAGACATGCAAAGGTCAGGGACTGTGGTGCCTTTGCAGCACATTCATGGAAGAGTGAAGTGGTTGGAAAAGAATCAGAGCTAGAGAGGAAGCTTGAGGGGGGGGGGTTGTTATATATCCGTGCATGCAATGCGGTGTGCATAACGCTGTGTGCATGGTGTCCATATGCTGTGGTTGAGGTTTTCCAGTGCTTTCAGTGTGGGCAGCGGCTGATATGTGAAGCGAGAGGGGCAGGGATGTTTGTCTGAGCGTGGAGCCTGTTCACAAATCCAAGCTACCGAGTAAAAGCTATTTCAACCTCTGCTGTAGCTGCGGCATCACATCGCACAGGCTGTTGTGGTTCGCCCCCGAGTCCTTTCTGTTCAGCCAGTCAGTGACTCACCTGGGGAAACTGCCTCCATTTGGCTGGGCAAGGTTAGACTGAGGTAGTGTCGTAGTTCCAAGGTGCAGGAAGATGGAGCAGATACACAGGGAATAAATGGTTCTTCAAGGCATTTTTTTTTTGTTGGGGTGGTCGTGGTTGACCCCATTTAAAGTGTGGTTCTAAAAATATCCCTTTAATATTGCTGATCTGGAGCATTTTATACATTTTTCAGAAGGTTTTTACAGCGCCATAAAAGCTCTGTGAAGAATCATTTAAGTACAGTGTGGTAGAAAAAAAAATAAATCTCGAATACGGTTCTTTATAGCAGGGGTTTTCAGTTTTTTTCATATTCTGTAACCCCAAGGTGACTTTCGAATGGCCACAGATCCCCATTTGAAGTGATTTAGTTATATATCAAGAAATGTTTTGCTTTGTGTTCGGTATTAAATGCTTGTGAAAGGCACGTGAACGCAGCCTCAAGAAATCTGATGTCGATTCAGAGTCGCTGATCTGGCATTTAAATATACATTTTTAATAATTATAACTCTCGTTTTCCTCTTTGCTAGTTTTCATTTTTTGGCCAATTTTCTGTTTTTCCACTAATTTCCTTTGTTTTGTATTGTTTTGATGACTTTTTGCTAATTTGCACGTTTTTTCTCCCATATTTTTTAACATAATCAAGTGAATTTGCAGAAGTTTCATGGGGTTAAATTGTTTAAACCAGAAAGGCAAAAAATGTTCAAATGATCCCTCATACATTTTCTACATTGCCACAACTGCCTGTGTATTAAGTTACAGTGAAATTAAACTATTCCTCATTTTGCCCTGGAAGCCTGTCAAGGACCCCGGACCCAACTTTGAACACTACTGCATCATATAGGGGGCTCTGCGAGGGTGCAAACCTATTTTCTGGTGCTATGTGGAACCCTTTTTGTCAAGAGTGTACGTAGCTTAAGGGCTGAGCCATGGTTCTTCCCTCTGTGGGACCTCTTAGACGAGGAAGGACTTCAGTGCCGGAGGGTGTGTGGAGAGAGAGACAGAGAGATGGGCTGGCTGTGTAACAGAAGAGAAACTGGCAATAGGAAGGAGCGTGCCAAGGCGGCGGAATAAGCATAAAAAGTTTACAAAGTTTGATGTACATGTCTTAAAAGTTGTGCACATAAGGACAAGACAGAGACAGATTCCCTTTTCAAGACTTTAACCAAACAAAAAACACCAGGACCTAGGAGCGGCGCATGAAGCCTGTCAATGATGGTGACGATGGAAAATAGTAATAGTTTCCCATCTGTCTGTCTCTTCCTGCCCTCTGTTCTCTTCCACTGCGGTTCAGAGGTAAACAGGGACACAGCCAGTCATAACAGCCTACCAGCTCCATCTGTTTTTGCAGTTGTATCACAGTGTATCCCTAATGCACAATTTACCAATGAGGCCTGGCCAGCACCTCAAGGCATTTCTTGTATTATTTCTAGAACACTGGTGTTGCTGGAGGACATAACAGTCTTTACTCTCTGATTGACACGAAAAAAATAAGTGCGGCGCCTGACTGTTGCCGATGCTGTTTTTCAGGCCAGATGTTGAATGTAGAATCAAGTAAAGTGTGTTTTTCACCTCAAGTCACCTCAGCGCAGAAACTATTTGGCTGCTTGCAGAGAATTTATTTTGGCTCAGAGTAGACGTTGTACTTAACTTGACTATTTCCATTTTGTCAGACTTTCTATACCTTTACTTTTTTTTTTATAATTCAGAGGGCAATTTAGGTCTTTTTTTACTGCACTACATTTATCTCATCTCTTTGAAATATAAGCTTTCTGTGAAACTGCCAGTCAGTCTTGCAGGGCTGGCCAAGCTTAGCTTAGCCTAAGCAGATACTAATGTGAGTATGCAGGCTCCAGTGGTGCGCTCTGCTTGGGCGAGTGTAGGGGTCTGATGTGGTGTGCGACTCTGTAATGTGGACGGTGCAGAGGTGCAGATAACAGCAGCGTAGTGGACGCTGCGCTCTAGATGCCATGGGTCAAATTCATCAAAATATAGCTGAAGGAAGGTGCCGACATGATAACCGCAGTGACTTGCCTTCCCTCACTTGCCCTGAAAGTCAGACTGGGTGCTGATTAATGCTGCTGCCCAACTTATGATCCTGCAGATTTATGGCATAGCCCCTTTGTGCTCTGTGGTTCTCGTTTGCATGGTAATTTAACATTCTGAAAACTCTGAATTGGGCCCTTTGGGAGGGCTCATCCTACATTATGGCACAAGGGAAAGTAACATCATATCCTATGCACAGATAAAAGTTATATGCAAATCATAACATATATTGTATTGTTAGAGTGTAAACTAGCCAATTGTGTATGCAGTAGAGCTAACTTCTTACAGTTTAATGCACCAGTAGTTTAGGACTCTGAAAAGAACCTTAATTTGCAATGAATTTATTAATTATCATCATCACTTCAATATCCTCACTTATCTATCTTTTACATTCCGTATTTACCAATGATTTACTGCTAATACTTCTGTACTTTTACTTAATATTCAGAAGGAAGGATTTTTAATTGTAATGCAGTATTTTTCCATTACGATATTGCTTTTACTCGAATAAAACATTAACGGCTTCGAAACATTGCATTTATCATGCATTAGATGATGCGCTGAGACTCTCAAAAACAAACTGCAAGCCCACACTACCATCTGGTGGTCACAGATATACCTGCATCCAGCAGACAAAGAAAATGTATTTTTCATTTGTAGATTTTGTATAGAGCCAAGAAGGAATAAACAGAATTTGACACATGAAAATACTTTTACTTGCACTCTTTCCATTTTATTGAATTTTGTTTTACAAAAACAGTTATGAGAGAATGCATAGACTGAGCCACACTTACAGTACGCTCATTTATGAGAACATGGAAACACAAAAAAGAAGGCAGGGAAACGCAACAAATTAAAAAAAAACAAAAAAAAAAACAAGTAGTGAGATAAAAACACTGTTTGCGGCTACTCAACTGAGTGCATACTCCTATGGTCTCATACACACATAGAAAACAACACAAGAATGACATCAATGCCATGTTAAGCAAGCACGCAAATACATCAACACATTAATACACACATACACGCACACTCATTGACACGCAATGCAAACATGTGGAGGGGAAAAAGAATAACCATGTGAGGCAGTGGGTAATGCATCATTTGACAAACAACAGGTACTGATACAAGTGAAAGAGATGTACAGAACTGTAGACGCAGCTGAAGCAGGCTAGGTGCAAACAACTCAACACACTATTTGCATGGACTGTCTGTCAGGCCTCTGTCAAAGCCCATGGGAGTGTAGCCAGCACCATGATTCAGGACACGTCCAATCACTACTAGCAGCAACAGGGTCAACCATGGACTAACGGCTCAAGCACTACTCCATCGACTTAAGAGTGCCGACTGTATCGCCTCTAATGACCAATAAATCTCTGCGATAACTGTTCAAATATGAAGCTATCTAATGCATCCTTCATGTGAGCTGTTTAATGTGAGTGCGCACAGTGAGAAATGATTCCACTTGAGATCTCAATAACATGTGAGGCTGTTTCGGGCCACACACTCAAGCTGTTTCCACAGTTTGGCACTGAGAGTGTAAGCATAATTAGAGCTGCATATGCTAAGACTACCCTCCCCTTCCAAAGGAGCTGGGAATGCTTCATGCTGCACATCAGCAGTCTGGCCTAATTAGCAGTGAATATTTATTTATCTACATGAGCTAAAATACACCGCAGGAACAGTAATGGCTTGGGCTAATGAAGTGGGATGTTAATTTGTGTTAGCATTTCTGGCAAAGTCGTGCCCCTTTAAGGTAGTGGCTTGTGATTAAAATTCATACGGCGAGGCTCTCGCAGGCCGGGAAGGCTCATAGTGCTCGTGTCCAGTGAGTGAGGAAAGGTCAGTAGGTAAAAAGAGGCCAAAGCAGAGAGCAAACTTTCTCAGATTACAAGGCAAGGACATCCAAAAACAAAAAAGTCGAAAGAAAAAGAAAAAAGAAGACACAAACAACAACTTGAAATGCAACCATTAAAAAAAAAACAAAAACAAAAAACTCCTATACAGAATGAAGGTAAGGAATAGGCAAAATAGAGTTAGTCCTTTCCAGTCTGCATTTCATGCATGTGCGCATATTTCTGAGTCATTTACGCCCCCCGACACATAGACCCATATACACGTTAAATTGTACGACAACTTCCAGAGTAAACTCATGAGAGGATTGTCCTCGCCTGTAAAACTAGCCTGGATTCTGTGGCTGAGAAGAAGAAATGAGATGAGAGGATACTGGTAGAGCAATGGAAACGTGCAAAAATAACAACATGGTTGTCTGACAAGGAGAAACAACAGGGTTACAATGGCAACACCCCCCATTAAAAAGAAAAAAAAAATTGCATTTGCTGTTGATGGGCAGACAAATGCGACAAAGTCACATTTTGTGAAGACATACCTATTTAATAGAGCTATGTTGTTAAAATGTGTTAATTTTATTTATTCATTCAGTAATATATATATATATAGATTTTTAAATTCACGATAACGATCAGCGTTTCACTTCCTTGTCTTTAGTAAGGTTTTTCATCGTGTGTTTACATTCCAGTAGTTAGGATGGTGGATTATGTTCAGGCTGGTGGTGTTATACCTTTGATCAGATCTCAGAAGTCTTCTCCTGACTATTGTGAACACAAACACACATGCACACACACACACCCTCAAAGTTCACAGGCCATGTCTTTATGTTGCCTTAACGCTGGATACTTCACTTACAATGAGACAGCAGATATTCACAAAGACTGCCTAAGGATTTCACCAAAATATTTAGTGTCAAGGAACTGTAAACGTATGTAAACGCCCACATTGCTGAGACATCAAAACCGGCATGTCTTGTAAGTTAGGTCTTTCATACACCCTTGGGAGTGTGTGTGTGTGTGTGTATGTTCACAATATGTAAAAGAATCACAAAGGGTCTCTCATCACCCAATGCCAGTGTACCAAAGTAGCTCTCTAAACCCTTTGTTGTATAGTTTCACTGATGAACCAGAACTCCACCTTCCTCCTACAGCTATTGTGCATCTCAGTATAGTTCACAGCTTCTCACAAGGCACATCTTGCCACCTCCCTCCCTTCACCCATATGCTCCGTTCACCCACACTCAACAAGCACAGATTGCTCCTTGTTTACACTAACCTTAGAATCCATGTCAGATATTTTTGCTTATACGCTGCATGATAACCACAGATTCTGGGCGACATCACAGTTTTTGCCTTTAACGGTACTGTGGAGGATGCAGGGAATGCTGTTTAATATTTCTAAAAGGCTCCTTAAGCCAAAAAAAATTAGACTTATCAACAAGAGAACAAAACCGTCTGCTGGAGAGGTTCTTCTATCTACTGAGTAGTAAGGAGTGGGGTTACTTCTCTATCATAATTAGTACTGTTAGACACTTTTAATATAACTTTAGGTGCTCTCTTCAGTGCTCTGTGACTTAATGTGCTTGCACGAGGAACATACTTATGAAAACCCAAGAGAGAATGGGAGGGAGCAGAAAAGAGAAATTACAAATCAGGGGCAAACCATTTCTTCACTGTTGTGAAAGCCAGATCCCTAGATCGGGATCCTACCATTATTCCTCCCCGTGCTGCGCCACTCAGGAAACCAAACTAAACCCCCACCTTATTCAAAACAACCACTCGAAACACTAAGACAAAAAGGTGAGGGCGCCATCTCCGTCCTCTTCTGGTGAGGGGGATCCGTTGTGCTGGCTGGCGTTCATTCAGTCTCTCTCTCTCTCTCTCTCTTTCTTTCTCTGAGCAGGGGCAGGGTTACATGTACTCTCTGGAAAAGGGCCAAGGGTTTAACCGTTCAGGAAATAGACCACCAGCTCGTAGGTGCACATCATGATGGCGGTGTTGGGGATCTGCCGTACCAAGTGGGTGGTGAGGCCGCGGTACAGCGCGCGGTAGCCCTCCTCTTTGGGCACTGTTTTTAGAGTCTGGAAGAAAGAGCGGTACTTGCTGCCTTCTTCGCGTAGTCTGGTGCGAATCACTTCTGCAGGAACAAGGAGATATGGAGGTGTTAAAGGAAAATCCCACCTTCTGCTGGTGTCACTATCATATATCATCACTTTGTGATGTCCAGAGCATTCCAGGAGTTACCGTGTTGTCAAGTGTTGTAATTTAATTGTTTGTTTTACTAAACCTGCCTGGTTTACTTCTGTAATTTACTTTTGTAATTTGTCTGCCACTTCTATGATTTATTTTCTCCCATTAAGATTGTTGCATGTTGGTGCAAATTAGACACAAGCCCTTTGATTCTGAGGGACTGACACCAAAACTTGACACTTACCACTGATAACTTAGGTATCGATGAGATGTCCTATTAATCAAGTGTTTTAGGTTGGAGTTAAAAGGGGGGTCACTTTCCAGTCACTGTGACCAAAAAGTCACCACACTTTGTTTGCCAACAATAAGTTGCTTTACTAAAAACTTCTAAATAAGTGCAAGTACTGATATGACCTTTTCCCAGACTAAATCTTTGAACTTAGTTAGAGGAAGTTTGCTACCATCATGCCTCTTAAGAATTTCACCACTTATGTAATGATAAAACCACAAACTCTGCAAAGAGGATGTGAGAGTAGGATCTGCCCCAGACATACATGTACCCAAACACTGTTATGATAACTGTCCTTCACAAATATGAGTAGAGTGAAATGGTCAACAGACTGTGGGCAGCGAGCATTTCTTTACTCTTACTGAACACTAACAGTAACAGAAACAGACCACAAACTATGAGCAGATATTATGGCAGGGGTGCAATCTCTACACTAGAGCATGCAAAGCAGGCTGCAATAGAGGCAAATGCACCGTGGCGTCTACACTGTGCTACACCTGCAGTAATAAATAGTAATTAGAGGCAATCATTTCACACCCCTATTCACTTTCACATTAATCTGACATGGCAAAGGAACTGGACTCCCTTTTTTGGGAGGAAAATTTATATCATGTTTCGGTGATCTATTTAGAGATGCCATGCCTTTTCTAAACAAAAAAAAATCCATCACTGCCTTCTAAAGCTCCCAGAAGCCTTTGCCCTCACCATGTGGATAAGCGATAGATGTGGCACAGGTCTTTGAGGTGGCGGCGGCAAGCATCATCCCCACAAAGTCTGACGCATCTTTGGATGCCTCTTCTTCCTCGTCCATGTTCTGTGAGGCCTTGGCTTCCAAGATGCGCCGTTTGATACTTTCATAGATCACAAAGTGAATCACAGTCTCTGAGATGCCGGCGTAAGATGCCGACATGCCCCTGTAGAAGCCTCGCAGGCCGTCTGCCCGGTACACCCGTCGCACGCACTCAAACGCACTCATCCTTCGCTCCCCTCGATTCCTGGGAAGACAGAAAAACGATGAACAACATGAACAAACCAACATGTTGCTCATTTTAAAATGCGTTTGGGACCTACAAAGCATTCCACAACAGGCAGAAGGTCAGACACTGATATCTGTAAATAGCTTAGAAAAGGTCCCCACAGAAAGGCCATGATATTTAATTTACGGCCACAAATAGCTCATTCTTATTCTCAAATTCCTATATGGGCACATCAAAGTCTTTCATTATAAGACATCCGGTCACGGGCTGATATCTGTTTGACCTTCTGACTGGGAGAGATGGCTTATGAAGCCCTTGTAAAATTGCCATGTTTACCTAGCATCTAGCTGCAGACGAGTCTTTATGAGCCATATGGGATTGGTAGCTGTGATGGCTGTGAACCCTGTGGAAAAAAAAAACAGGATCATTAACCTGTTCAGTGAAAGGTCAAATAAAACGACTGACCACAAACTGATGATCTAGGCAAGATGTCAATGTTCTTCAGACTGCATTCATGTTGATGATGGAACACAAGTTGAAACTGTTGAATATTTTTTAGCTTATAGAGAGAGTGTGCTAGCCCGACTATGAACTAGGCTATGTGTATGTTTGAAGGGGAAAGACTGAGTGCCAAAATAATGCTAGTTTGTGCAAATGGCATCTTATCCAATGACCTAGATGACAAGGGAGTGCACGACTGAAATGTTGAGAGACAAACAGAAGACGAATGTAAAAAAAAAAAAAAAAAAAAAAAAGCACAGATCTGTGGTGAGTACTCACGCAGACCCAAGTTACTCCTCATAGATGCAACTAGAGACCCCTGGTGGTGTGGGGGTCTCATGCCCTTGCGAGAGGAGAACTACGGTAGAAGTAAAAGCCTAAAACAGACACAGGCTTGTGTGTAGCACACTGACCAGCATGCAACTCTCTCACTTTCCATTTCCCCACTATGCATACGATTTGACCCACTATATTCATCCTTCTGAAATCATCAACCACACGGAAACAGTAGACGGGACATGTTGGAATAAAGTCAGGAACTTATTCACAAAAAAACCCTTGACATGTCACAGTGAGCTGTTTTTCCCCCTAAAAAGGAACTGACAAAAGTGCTAAAAGTGACAAAGAGGAACTGTCAAAAAAAATGACACCAAGTATTGAGGCATAAGAACTGTCTGTTGTCGAAATGTATCTCGTTCTTCACTATGCTGACATACATTTACACATGGGATTATGTGTAAACCATGCAAAACATGCATAACATGCATGCTAGCGGGTTTTAGCTCAGGGGTGATCGTCATACAAACTTTGCATCCATTGTTAGCCATGGCAGAAGCCAGCTTTATCCTCTGTATCAAGTGTCTCTGTATCTTTGGCAAGCAGACTGGGGTTCTCACTGGCTGTCAACACCTCATCACTTTTAGAATAGAGTCTATTAAGATCAGCTGAGGCTTCACTTTGCTGTGGCATATGTGGATAGCCAGTAGAGGGTGATATAGAGTGTAGTGACACATGCTGACCTTGACTGGGCTGCTGGAAGGTCTGAATCATGGTGCACTGAAAAGTGGTGTCAACATGAACCAGAGACACCCACACCCAAACCAACACCCACACCGACACACACACCGACACACACCAACACACACACCAACCCTTGGAGGCGCAGGTTGCCTGGCTGGCCTACATGGATAGTTCTACATTCCCAACAGGAATAGAATGACACAATCTGAAATGCAAGCGACCTTCCCTTCCCTTGGCATACAGAGCATAAGAGAATAATGAAGTTTTATTTAAGGCTGACCTTTAATGCTTAAGCATGTAAGCAAATAAGCTTTGTTATTTAAGCTTAAAATCTGTAAGCTTAAAGTACATCTGGGCAAAGAGTGAAAGAGGCAGGTTAAGCTTGTTTTTGCATATAAAGGATATATGAAGGAATGCTGGGGGTTGTGTACTATTCTAGATTTGAAAACTATGAGGCATTTGCCAAGTCAAGTCAAACACGACTCATGAGTTCTGCCGCTGCTTGCTTTCTAGGGAGAGGCAGGGACGAGATTAGCAAAAGCTGGCAGCAATTCATATACATGACAGAATCCTAATCCTAGCATGTCTGTGCGATGTAGAGCATGCCACAATTACACCTTCTTGTTCAAACATAATTAGCCTGGTAGTTCTAACACGAGTTAGTGCAGTGCATCTCCACCATCTTTGCCAACTCTGAACCAGATCAGGTCCAACCCGCTGGCATTTTCAACTATCATGCTGGAAATGGGTCACTAGATCAGAGTTGACATTCATTCCATGTTTACAAAGTATACAGGAGGTGTTTATTTTTTCAATCTGTTACTTTAAATATATAGTTACCTGCCATTCCAGCTGAGAGCATGTGTACCTGCGTGGAGTCGGGCTCCAAAATGCCGTTCAGTTTCTCTTTGGCACTGGAGTAAGCAGCAAAGTAAATTGCTCTGTTGGAGGAGAAATGACAAGTGAATGCCGTGAACAAAGCACAAACAAAATACTTGTATATGGCATGTTTTTTCTTTGGTGCATGAGTAATTACTCTCAGCCTTGTAATGTAAAAAAACAGTACACCTCCAGCAGCAGTGTCGTTCATTAATTATACAACATTAACAAACAAAACTACCCCATGTCAGGTCCAAGCTAATGAGCTTTAGAAATTCATTAACCATAAAACCAAGAACAAAAATAACATGACTGAGTGCAGGGGTATCAGGCCTAATTGGACAAAGAGGCTATTCAATATGGTTAAGTATAAAGCACAGGTCTTAACTTGTTCTCACTAATTAATAGGTCAAAACAACCATGTTCATAGTTATGTCTAAATGCAAGCATTGGAGCTGCTTTGCTTTTCTTCTTCTAGCAGTGACACTGTTGAATACTAAGTCTGATTAGTTGGATAACCATTCATCAAATATGCTTTGTCAGACTAGAGTCATCACTTTTTATAGATGCTAAAAGCTCATTGGTCATATTACACAACAGTGTTTGTCCGTGTGTCCATCTGCATGCCTTTATTGTTGCGTGACACTTCAGGAGGCCTGAGTGGCTCTGAACCCGTGGCCCTGCATCAGCATCTATTCAGGACAGATGTCAACAAAACACTCCACATATGCTTAGCACTAGCACCTGCTTGCTGCAGCATCAGCCACTGCCCATTGCCATTAGCCCCCACTTTGCCCCTGTTATCATTATAAAGGACAACTGCCATTAAGTACACAAGGCTAACGACACTTAGGGTAACCCTTTCCGCTCCACTCAGCTCAAGCTAAACCGGCTGTGGTAGCGCATGCTGTTCTGTTTTTTTGCTCTGATCCGCTTAGCGTTGTCATTCAGAAACTCCTGGTTCCATGTTTTATCCTTCAGAGTGACCGCTTTATGT
>OMLB01040013.1:26764-45087 GCA_900302555.1 Myripristis jacobus | reverse complement strand
ACAGGCAACAGCTTTAACAGACACATTAGTTGTAATAGAGTCAATACCTTAAGCAAAAGCCTATTAATAAATAGTTATTTTGTAGGCAGTCTTCCCAACCCCCAAGTAGTATGGATAACTGCAGGTGAGAATGCCTTGAAGTCCATGTAGTCTGTGTTTGCAGCTCTACGGCATATGCAATTCAAACCCCATGCGTATTGCAGAGTCCAGTCAGCTTATACTGAATGCTTACACGTGATGGTTTCGAATAGCAAACTGTTGTGACGATGACTGAAATAGTCCCAGTGACAGTTGTGCAACATGTCATGTTGGTCATAGGGCCTGCTGTCATTGAGGTTTAGATACAGCAGTGTCCTTTCCTGAAGCGTGTGCTCAGTCAGGATATCTTCTTACACTAAATAAATATTCAGTGCCTCTCTCCTACTTATTTGTCTACTTGTTTGCCAGTGTTCACCTCTCATCTCTTTCTGTAGTTGCTCATTCAAATCTTGATTGTCAATGCCTTCCCTGGTTTGTGGAAAGTTAACCCCCAAAATGAGATTGTTTATTGTCTGTCATTTCCCATAGGTGCCAAATAGTCTGCGTTTGTTAGGTGTTGCCATGGAAAAAGCTTGGTGGGTGGAGTTCAGAAACGTGGGCTGCAGTTACTTCCCTCAAAGTAGAGTTGACTGCCACTACACTCTAAGCTCACAGCACAACTGGACCAGCAATGACTGGATTGGGCTTTTCAAGGTATTATTAACCCACTGACTGTCATGAAATCATCTAAATCAACTTTATGTATCCAAGTGCAACCCAAGCTGTTGAAAAAAAAAATATATACAAAGTACAGCCTGTGAAAATGATTTTCCCCTGGGGCACAACAACATCTATCAATACAGCAGAGTACTGCAATGTTATTTTTTGCAATACTATATCAATTATCTAGCCCCTTGTATTGATATGTAGGCCTACCATGTATTCATTTCATTTTTATATGATGTTAAGGCATCTACATTTTTAGTGCATTGTGCTAACTTTGTTTTAATAATTTGGAATGGGAATTTTGAAGTTTGAAGTAATTAGTTATCAGTCACGTTATTATGCTATATATCATATAGCAAACACTTTATTAGACAACCCTGGTGTTATGCAATATGTTGTTTTAAACTCTATACATTTTAATTTTACTAATCTTATTGTGACTCATGCTTCCTGATTGGTATTGTGTTGTGGTGTCCTCAGAAGTACCCAACCCTAAATTCAATGGGGTGTGTGCGTGTGCGTGTGTGTCTAACTTCCTCAGGTGGGATGGTCATCAGTGAGAGACTACCACACATTTGTTTGGGCACTGGCCCCAGCTGACTACCAGGAGGGCACAGATGTCAACTGCTGTGTTCACTTCCAGGGTACTCATGCTCTTGCTTTGTAACTTCATTTTATTTCCCATAGTTAGCTGAAATCCATACAAGTACTGTGCTCAGGTCTGCACATAAAACCTTCAGCTGAGAATTGATCTTTTCGTAAATTGAATTACTCTGTTGAGGAGAAACCTTGCGACTGGTGTATTGAGTAGAGAAAGGTTTATTGTTAGAGTTATTTGTATCACAAAGAGTATTTCCCAAAGGGGAAAAAGGGAAGATATCCTGGTTTGAAAAGACAGAGTTCTCTTTTGCCCTGTCTCTTTCACATAGAGAATTTTAATGAGTCTGTGTCATGTTTTGAATCAATTTCCTTAGTGAGCATAAGGTTTGAGTAATGGCTATGTGGGAAGACAATGGCTCACAGCCTGGTCTGACTACTGCTACTGTGTTAGAGAGTACAGTACAGTGTGACTTGTCACATTGTCCACTGTGTACCCACAATGTCCACAGTGCCCTATCTCTGTCAACGGAAGCTGATAAGCTTGACTGGGGAGGAGGGGGTACACGTGCAGTTGGTGTGGCATTGACCTCTGCCAAAGTGATTTATCACCTAAACATATAGCCAGTGTCATTCTTCACTGCAAGGAAGGCAGAAGAAAACAAGTGCAAAGAAACTGCTGATGGTTCCTTATTACCAGTGATGTAATTATAAAACATGTTGCCTACACTGTCACCCAGTTAATGTCATGGGTTAAAATAGTTTAAAACATCTGTCATCTCCCTTCCTTTGTCAATCTCCCATCTTCCTTTTACTTTACTTTGTATGGTGAAGCACAAATAGTAAATTAAGTAAATAATTTAGGCAAATCTTTTAATTATTATGTGTAATGATGATCAAGTGAAGAAAGACAAAAAGAAAATGTTAAAGAATTTCTCTTTCCCGAAAAAAATGTAAATGTGAGGCTAGTACTACATAATGTCCAAAATACCATGAGTATATCATTTGATTTACATTAATTTACAAAGGTGATCATCTCTTCCAATTTTAGAGGTAGGAAAACAACCTTTATGTCAACTTACCCTCGGGTTCATTCTTCTTATGGTAAAGCACCATACAAATGAAACAGGACTAGCCTACTGTGAAAGAAAATGACTCTCCCTCATAAATAGGTTCTAACAAGGACTCTGCTCTCCATTTCATTAGCATCCTACCTCCCCAAGCCCAGCTCCCATGAGTATCAGTTTGTGTACATCGATGGTAAAGGGGAAGTGTGCTCTCGCAGCCCCACATTCACATTCTGCGCCCCTAAGCCACTTGAGGATCTGGTCACCCTGGAGGAGGGGGCCCATGGAGAGGATGGAACTACAGACATGCTGCTGGTGGTACCCAGGGCCGAACTGCTGCAGGTGAGCATGACAATAAAAAAAAAAGATTGACATGATTAGGCAGCTAGGGAGAGTGTAAACCTATTATGTGACTCTTTTCAGTTTGGTAAAAGGAATGAGCATTGATAAAACAGATACTCTGGAAATCAATGCTGTTTTTTTACTGCCAGCACAAAAACACAACAAAAAAAAACCAAACAAATGAGTGCATGATGATATATTCTCCAACCTGTGCCTGCCTCCTCCCACCTCTGTCAGAGTCGACTACAGGAATGTCTGCGAGAGCGGGCTGAGCTACTGCAGGTTCAGGAGGTGGCAACCAGGCAGAGGGAGAAAGAGAGAGAGGAGTACAAGAGAGCAAAGGAAGCCTGGGACAGGGGGCGCAAAGAGCTGGAGAGCAATATCACCAGGCTGCAGGACAAGCTGAAGCAGAGCCGAGAGGAGACAGAAGAGCTGGAGAGGAAGCAAAAGGTGCTGCCGGGGGCTAGGCAAATGACCAATTTGCCTATTTGTCTCCCTTTCCGTGCTCAGTTCTTTATCCTCACTTTGATTTTTCCAACAGGAAACAAGAGTCTCTGATTTAATTATATCCTGTTATTCTAAATAATCTAACTAGCATTTACTTTCATTGTCATTATCTACTTCCATTCACCTATCAATTATTTTTTTATTTAAAAACAAAGTTTTCATTTTATAATCATATGAAGAATGGCAAAAAGCAAGTCTTAGCATTTGAAAAGCTATAACCAGCCATTTTTTTTTACATGAAAAATTACTAAAACCATTACTTTATTCCCTAACTGAACCAGTTAATATAATATGTTTTAGAGTAAACAAGTTGTTTCAGCACTAAGAGACTCAGTTAATGTCTGAGTTTGTATCAAAAAGTAAGTGAACACAATGTGTATGTCATGAGTCACACCATAAAATGAAAACTCCTCTTATTAAACTCTAAAATGTGCCGTATCTGTTAGGAGGTGCAGGCTTCTGGAGAGTCACTGGCCCAAGAGAAAAGTGCCTTGTTGGATGCAAAGGAGGCGAGCGAACTGCGAATCAGAGAGCTAGAGGAGGACATCAAAGCTTTGACACAGAAAGCTGTGGAGAGAGAGACTGAGCTGGAGAGGTTCCATTGTCTTTCTCTTTTTTGCTGTGTTGTTGTTGTTTTTTATCTTTTTGTGTCATTATTTCTGTTAACTGTTACTAATTAAGTTTGTATGTGCAGGATGAAAGAAAGAGCTAAGAGGGCAGCAGCTCAGAGAAAAGAAGAGGAGAGTGAGAGGAAGAGCCTGCAGGTACTTCATGACTAAGAGGAACACATACCCCAGATACATTTAGTGCTCTGTCAAGCCTGTAAAGCCCATCTTCGGTGTTCATTCCTCTTTCTCCCAGACCAAGCTGGAACAGACGGAGGCTGAGCTGCGGAGTCTTTCTAAAGAGTTCCACGGCCTGAGGAGCTCCTTGGCCCAGAGAGACACCAGTGTCCTGCAGCTCCAAAACACCATTACCACCCTCACCCAGAAACTCACCACTGCCCACAGGAAAGAGGTCAGGCACAGAGAATTAGAGAGGAAAGGGTGGAGCAACCAGCAGAATACTCAGTCAATCCCCGATAGCAGATATATTCAGCCAATCGCCCAAGCCTATTAGAGAGGATAGGACACTCATCTTAGTTATAGTTACACCTTGTGATTTAGACTGATAAGATGGATGTATTTTCACATTAAAATAGTATGGAAACTTATTCTAAAACTGTACCAAGCACAACTAAGATATAATTTGACATTTCAAATTCAACTGTATTAGTAATGGTTGACATACTACCACTTCCCTTACAAAATATGCTTATCGTTCCCTCTTTTATTTACTTTCGATCAGGCGGAGAGCGAGGCAGCCCTGAAGGACATGCGAGGCCTACGGGAACGTTTGAGCGCTAGTGAACGTACCGCAGAAGGCCTGAAGGCTGATATGAGTGCCATGGTGGCCCAGAGAGACCATGGGCAGGCTGAACTGCACCAGGCTCGTCTGCAAGCCGCCCAACTTACCCTGCAGCTGGCAGATTCCAGTTTGGCCCTGAGAGAGGGTCGAGCCCACTGGGCACAGGAGAGGCAGAATCTGCAGCGCACTGCTGAGGTACTGCATAGCAAACAAACTTTTATTTCTCCCTTGAAATCTGGATAACTAATTCTAAAGATAAGCTGATGGAAACAGCATCCATAACTTCAGGAAGGCGTACCAAGTGAAGTTGTGAATAAAGATTTGCCCTATGTCTCCTCACTGTCTCATGTTACATCATGTTTCTCCTTAACATTTGATGCTTTGAAAAATAAATGTTCCCACTCCCTTCACAAGACAATACATCTATTTTGCATTGTAGCTACCATGTGGAAGACCATTTTGTGTGTAGAAAAACAATTTTGAACAGTCAGTTTTATGCAATTTCTGCATCCCACTTACTGTGTTGAATATCTTAAATATTTGAATTTGTATGTCCCCCTGGCAGAAGGACCGCGACCGCCTGGAGAAACTCAACGCAGAGATGCAGAGAATGGAGGAAAGGCTGCAGGAGGAGAGGATGGAAAGAGAGAAAGTGGAGGTGGAACTTGGGAGAGAAAAGGACTGCAACCGAGTAAGAAAGACTGCCAATAGGCTAGTCCAGAGCAATATTTCTTGTCACATTTGTATGTACTACAGCACCTACCATGCCATTTCAGTCAGCTTTATAAGTATATACCAACTATAGTATACAGTTGTGATTCAGAAACCACAAGTCCTGTAACATGGGTCTACCATGTCTTTATGCATTGGTATTTGGCTTGCAGGTCCAGTTGAGTGAGACTCGCAGGGAGCTCCAGGAGCTGAAAGCCAGTCTGAGGGTTGCCCAGAAAGAGAAGGAGCAGCTACTCACTGAGAAACAGGTTGGAAACACTCCCTGTCTGTCTGTCTGTCTGTCAATGACAAGAGAGAACTAAAAATGCTGTACCAGAAGGTTTGTCGTGAAAATTAGGAGATGATGTAAGACCTTTTGAGATTTGGTATATATGTGCAAACACCGTGTGAGCAGATGGTATCTGAGACCTTGACTTTAGTGATTTTTAAAAAGGCAAAGTCTGTTCTCCTTTGGGACCGCTAAATCTGACAAGGTGTGTGGACCAGTTCAAAAAAACAAGGAAAAGGCAGCCAGTGTTGATACTGTCTGGTGAGTAACAAAACACATCTAGGCTGTTTAAATAAACTACAATACTCAGCCTAACAAATGAGGCATCTCCACATTTTTACTGTATCTTTTTAATGTCAATAAACTATTTTCATTTGAATTATAAAAAGTTTTATTATCAAGTGGTGCTATTGCAGCCAATTATTAAAATATAACCCTGCCAGGAAGTTCTGCCACTGTTAACAGAACTTTGTATGCCTGCCAGATGTTTGATTTTGGATGTAACAGTACTTGCAAATAATTACCATTTTTGACCAACTTTATATTTGCTATATTTTTTCAGTTTATCAAAAAAAAGTGGCTTTTGGCCACATAGTTTGTCTATGCCACATTTCTAAAACATACACTGTTGCATTTCACCATCTTACATGCCCTTTCAAAAACAGAAAACCACTTGTTTGCTTGGTGTCTTTGTAGTCACTGCAGTGAATTTACTAAACTTGCTGAACATTGTAAGTGCTGATAAAACTGTCAGTTCAGTCCGACTCTCTCAAAACCAATCTTGTGGCAGTTTGAACTAAGGCTGACCAATTAATCAAAATATTATCAAAATCACATTATGGCCATGCATAATATACAAATCGCAGGAGTTGCAATTTTTTGGCCAAATGTGTGATGAAACATTGTGTACAACAATGAGCAATAAATTAAGTTTTGTAAGATATCATAATTGAAATATAACTATGTTCAGTCTGAGTGAGTAGGCCATTGTAAACACACTGGCTTGCGCACAGTATTTTTCCCCACAGTATGAGATCATACTTGCTAAGACAGTAAGGACAGACTGTGGATTGGCTTCTTTTCTTCTACAGCACTTCTGTGTGTTGCTTTCTGAAAGCTACTCGTTCTCTAAAAATACAGATGAGTTCAGGTGGTTAGAGGTAAGAGCCTCTCTGGCACAATTAGCCTATTACTGATATACAGGGTATCAGCGCTAAGACTTTCACCCATCCCACATCATCACTTAATGAAGAGCTTGATATTGCATTACTGCTAGGGAGTGCAATTTATTAAGTAGTTCTCTGCCTCAGTGATGAAAGTGAGGAGATGACACAGAGTAATGAATAGCCTAATAATTAAACCTGTTTCATCGTAACAGTTGACCATGGGGTAAAAATGATAGAAAACATCTCTCTCTCCCTCTCTTTCTTTTTCTGTTGCATTTATGGTCAAAACCTACAAACCTAAAGATGACAACAGTTTGCTTAATATAAATATTCTGGAAAAAAAATGGGTGAAGTAAAAAGACTCCTAAACCTGGGTGTTGCGAGAGAGGACATAAGGTATGCTGTTGAGAATATGTGGCCAAATAAAAATAGAATATAACTAACCTACAGTTTGTGCTGACTCTTATATTAACTGTGAACTACAATTTTCAATTCCATTGCTTTTTACTTCATATGGCCTGTCTTAGATGTTGTGTTGAATAGATCAACGTATCCCATGCTATTATGCAAGCAAAACTAAAATAAGTCAAGTTACCTAGTACAGTATACAGTACAGACTGATTGCATTTTATTGAATGATTGAAAAACATGAAATTAACTAATCAAACAATGTCTAAGGATTGTTGCATTAGGGGTTTTGAACAAGTGGGCTTAGCGTCTAACATCATTAAAATACCCATTCCTTTGACTTAAATTCCAGTTTCTATTGTTGACAAATTACATTACCTCAATTCGCATTTTATGGGCCACCTGGCTTTCTCTTTGTGCAGAGTAAAATCCCCTGCTCTGTTAGATGTGGGCGTGTCGTTAACGCCAGCTAATCCAACACATTCTGGGTGAAAAGCAACCAGGAGGGGAAAGGAAACACCGATGAAACTGATAAACACCGAATGTAACGTCTTTGCTATTTATAGAAGAGGCAGCATTAACCATTAGCTAACGTCACCCGTTTACTGCAACAGCTAGCGTTAACGGTTAATGCTTAGGTAGCAACGGAGCAAGCTAACGTTAGCTAACGTTTGGTTATAAGTTACAAAGCTGAGACACACGCATTTAAACCCGTTCACACCTTGTATTTCTCACGCAGAGAAATGACCAGGATAACGCCCACCAAGTTTCGCCGCTATTTTTTGTGGTACAGTGGTACAGGTAGAGGAATCACCAGCTAATCAAATAAAAAGAATATTCCAACGATACACTGATGCAGACGCTCGCTAGCTCGCTAGCTACACAAGAGGTCCCGTCCCTTGCTGACCCCGCCAAAATCTCACTCTGAACTCAGTTCAAAACTTGAGAGCCCTGTATAAGGTAAAGTTACACAGAAAGCCAACAAACACGAGTTAACTTAACATGGCTACTTACCAATAACTGCTCACTCTCACACGAAATGACTTAAGTATGATGAGTTCATGGAGTATCAGGTGCCAACTGGAGTTAACTAGCTAACGAACTTGACAAAACACATCCGAGTGACGCCCCTGAGTAAAATTCAAAACTGTCTGGGAGAAGTGATGAATCGAGATTAAATATATGAGTACCTTTTTGTTAGTGCAGTAAAAGAAAATCATTTTCTTCGTAGTTTTTCCTCTCCCAGCGAGCTAGCTACACACAGGAGAGTTTTTTCAGTGCCGTCAACCATCTTTAAAGTCAGTTTAACCTCGCTCCAGGTGCACTTGCGCGAGACTCGCGTACTTTTTGAGCGCGAAAAAATGTTGTTGTTGATGTTTTTAAATATTATTATTCTCTGAGTCTTTCTTCGGCCAGCAGAAGCTATCTCGTCCTGTTAAAGAAGACAACCGGTGCATTATTGTTTTCCAAACTTTTAATTAGCTTAATTATAACCTATATGTAACATAAAGGTAGTTATTTGTATTTGTTTACGTTAAATAATGAACTTACTTAAATTAAGGAATGCAACCAATTCTTACATCCACACACACAGCGAGATGCCAGCATTTACACAGAGAGACAGTATAAGTTTGTGGTCGTAGGCTACTAGGTTTGTGGTTATTTTGTGAAAGATGTAGTGGCTGACTTCTTTACTGGCATTAACACTGTACATGTAATTTTTAATAATGTTGACGCTGAAATACAATATTTAAACTGCAGTGTAAGGAATATGTTGTTGTTGATTATGTTTTTTGGTTGTTTGTTTTTTGCCATTTCATTACCATAATCATACAGATGAGCTGAAATCTGCCATTCATGGCTTTAAGTGATGAAAGCAGCTATGAAAAAAGCTGGAGTGCAACTATATTATTTTAATTTCCCTCCAAAATAAAGTCACCCTGTTGAATACTGGATATAGTATTAACGATATATTAATGGTTTAAATAGTATTTTTACAGCAGACACTGGCTATAGGTGTGAAACTCCACTCCTTGAAGTGAGTTCTTTTTGGCTGCAGTCATCGTCAAAGTTGCCTACTACCTCTGGCAAAATCAAATGATCACTTTTTAACAACAGACTATAACTTATCATTTTAATACACAGTCTTCGGTGGGTGCATATTAACAGGCAGACCGCAGCATGGCATAAATCAAACAAGATTTTAATCTGTAATGCACAGTGATAATGATATTTATATGATGTTAAATGTTATATTTATACATCTGTATTGTCTGGGCTTTGGCTTCAGGGAAGAGGATATTATTAGGGCTACAAGGGTCATGGCTGCTACAGCTATGATGAAAGTCTTGCCCCGGTGTGTCTGATCTGATGACTGTATTTTACACTACAGGAGCTGATGGAGTACATATGTCAGCTGGAGCAGAAGATGGGAGCAGTGGCCAATGCCAAGTGGAGCGCTGCCCCAATTGTCTCCACAGGTGACTGGAGCCAAACATTAATCTACGCCCTGCAGATGTGGACAATAAAATTGTGAACTATCACTCAGTAGCAAATAGGGTTCAAGATGACCTGTGTCATGGGTGATTCAAGCTGCGCTCTGAGGAAAATTGACCACTATCTGTTTGTCAATGGTTATGTTTGGCAGGGCGCCCTGGCAGCCCATTATCTGACTCTGAGGATGAGAACCCAGAGGCCTTGCAGCCGCTTCGCCCCTCTAGACCTCTGGGCCACTACAGCCTGTGTGAGCAGGGTCAGCCCGACTCCCTGCTCCTGGCTACTCCTCCTCCCTCCCCGAGGGACCTGGACCGGGACACAGTGGTCATCAACCAGCCAGCACCCCTCTCCTCACCGCACCAGGCCGGCACCGACACTCTCGCGCACAGCTCTGAATCAGTGAGACACTATCTGAAACATAATTACACGTGATACTGAAAATTAGCTATGTCCTCATGCTGATAGCCATACTCACCAGTTATACACCACCACTGGCTCATTTGATGTAGACATTATCTGCCAAAAGCAATTAGGCTACTCGTTATTAAACTGTAATGGCCCTCAGTTAGATTTGTGTGCATGTGTGTGTGTGTTCCTGTGTTTAGGAGGAGGAACCTGATCAGCTTCCATGTGGACGGCACAGTTCTGGGGAGGAAACAGCACTTTTGCTGCCTGAGCACACAGACACCATTCTCAGGTAGCCCCCCCAGCATATATACACACACACAAACACACCCACACACACACAGAAACCCCTCATATAGAAATGGCTAGACACATACAGAATGAGTTTAATGCTTGCTAATGCACACAGACGCATGCAACCGGTTATTTATGGTGACAGGGTGGATATGGCTGGAAGATGGAAGTTTTGAATATCTGGTCGTAAAAGAAGTTGAGTCCGGGTGAGGCGGGGGAGGCTCTGTGAGACAGAGACAGAACGTGGGAGGGGCAAGATGGGAGGACAAGGGGACAGATAAGTTGACAGCAAGCTGTAGCAATGATTTACCTGAGGGGTGTACCGCAGTCACGGGCCAATTTTCAGCATCATTAAAGCCCTGCTCTCCCACTCACCCGCTCCTTCATTCTCACCTCTTTCTACCAGAATGTGTGTTTCTTCACTTGTTCACACACCCACCCTCTGCTCTGTTTCTTCTCCCAGTGATCTGGCTGACACCTCTCTATGGTAACCAGTGGACGCCAAACCACAGTAGCAGTTCAAGACTTGGTCAAAAGGAGGAGATGGGAAATTTCTCTCAGTCATCATGGTTCTACATTACAATCACTAATGAGCACATACACAACACACTTACTACAACTCACTACACTAACAAAATGTTAATATGCAATAGACATTGTATCTTCTGTGAACCTTGGTCTATCCCTTCTAGACTGTTGTGTTATCGCCTTAGCTGTTTTTGTTATTAGGAATGACAGGTCAACACCATGTTTATAACTGACATAAGACTGTTGCACAGTCGGAAATGGTGCGCTTTAAGCATTGGCGCTTGCATTTGAAAGTTCACACGCTCCAGCAGAATGATTTCTGTTGAATCATTGCTATGTCGAGAGCTTTACGATGGGTGTTATGTCGTTTTTATGACTTTTGTGATCAGGAGTCATGACAGGCACTGTAATTATGATGTTTTGTGCAGGCCCGTCTCCTCTGAAAATCATGAGAAAACTCTGGTTCAGCATTAAATTCACCACAGCACCTTTGAACACTACTCATCATGATACCATAAAGTAATGATACAGCATCATGTTAGAATTATATTGCTTTAATGTAGGCCTATAACAATGCGTTTCTCCTCCTTTTATTCAGAACTAAGATATGATAAGCACTTTCTGTTATGCATTAGCTGTTGACTGTTGTTATGCAGATGCTGTTAAGGAGATTTGGTAATGGAGCAGCACCTTGAGGTGGACATGCAGTTGAAACTGAACGGTGATGGAACAAAGTGTGTTGAAAGTCTGTCAAGATAGATGCTAGATACAACTTGCTACTTCAGTAACCTCATATTATTTTCATTATAAAGCTGTTGCTCTCATAAGCTTTTGGCTATACGTCAACTTGCAATATTTACATGTTAAGGATCATAGATTTTACCTTACAGAACATTAAAATGAAATGCTAATTTACTCACTGGGCTTTTGGATATTTAGCATCATCTTTTATTACGGTTTGTAATGTACAGGAAATTGCTCTCCGTCACATTGATGCAGTTCTAAATTTGTGCCTAGATTAATCGAATAAGAGTCTCACTTAAGAAAATCTACTTTATAGATCTTGCCATCATGGTGTGGTGTTGGTATTTCCCCCCAGCCTATGGCAATTTACTGCCTGAAAAATATTGCTGCCTACCTTTGAATCAATACTATATGCATTTTTCATGATTTTCTATTTATAATTAACTTGAGTTATACTGCAGATGAACTATATTCAGGTTTAATTTGAGATAAGTTTTCAGATTTCACACAACTAATGTTGTGCAGTGTGTGATAAATGACAAAAAACTTGGTCTTTCATGCTTGGCTAAGCAAAGAATTTGCTAGACACTTTGACGCTTGATTTCTATCTGCTCTATTTGCACCCTCTTTTTACTATAGAAGAGTTTTTAGATGAAGAGTTGATATATGGATGCTTATGTCAGTTGTGTGTTTTCATCATTATCACAGTCATTACCATTGTGTGTTGTGTTTACTCATTTTATATACACTTTGCTTTTCATATGTTCTGTTTGAACTTTGACTCTAGTAACATTTCAGATTGGGGTTATATTGTATTGTTGTGAGATATTGGTGCTAACGAAAGGGATTAATACCAACGTGCTGATTTTAGGGTAATGGTGAAAATTTATCAAAGATCTAAAAAAGAGAAAAAACAATTTCAATATTTGGGCAGGAAGGATAAGTGTCTCAGCAGGTTTTTCTGTAACTGTACAACCTCTCATCTATCCTGTGTGACTAGGTATCCTGGTGTTACAGTATGTGTTGATTCACCGTATGTAGAAGTGGGAACGTCTTGATGAACCTGGTATTTATACCCAGAAGATAGCACCTGACGCATATTTTCCATAGTCCATATTTGTGGTCGTAATTTGCGTTTATGTCTTGGGGATGTAATTCTTTGGTTGTTCCACTGAGAGGTCTGGTATGAGTGCTCCTTGTCAGGGCACTTTTCACATTGCAATAAAGCTCCAGTGGTTACGGCTTGTTTTGAAGTTTTGTTTGTGAAGGTTATCCCCCACGTACACCATGTATTTTCTTATTAGTCATGTAAAAGGGTTTGGGTGGGGTTCTGTATAATAAAATGGTTTATGTATCCATTATTGGGTCTAATGTGTCTTTTTTTGGCCAAAGATCATAGTAATATTTTGATCCTCACATGACATTTCACTGGCAATTAACTGTGCCATTTCTTTTCACACATCTATATAGCCTATTCCCTTTTGGCTCATTGCCTGTTTCAGATACATTTCTCATTCAGGATTCTCCCTCCACTCACCTTTGACTCATTCACAGACCCCCTCGGGGCTGACCTCCTCATCATCTTCATCCTTATCTTACCTTCCCACTCCTCGAGCAGTTTCCCTCTCCCTCTTTTAAGCTCTCCTCCTGCACCTCTACCACACTCCCTCCATCTTAAGTCTGGGGTGACGATAGCTAATTATAAAATCAATGATGCCGGGCTGCCTAGTTTACAGCCCCCTCTAAAACCTTAACTGGGAAATCACTGTGGGATTGATGACTCCCTCACTCTTTATCTCTTTTAATTAGAAATGTAAAAGATATGAAGACCCAGAGGCCAGAACACATCTCCTAGTTTTTATGACCCTGACGCCTGCCTTCCCAGCTCTCACTCCCCTACCCAAATCACCCCTTCCTCTACCTGGCCTTGTTTATTTCCTCTACCTCTTCCTTCATTTTCCTCCCTGCTGGCACACCCTGCATTCTCACCCTCATCTGCGATACCTCTCCTCGTTCCTTCATCACTTTCTCCATTACCCTTTCTTTAAGATCGCCCGCCTGCCTCTCTTCTCGGACTGAGAAAGGTGTTAAATTTATGGTCTTTCCACCTCAAAATGTTTCTCACCTTCCTCTCACCTTCCCATCCTCTCTTGGCTTGACTTGTTCCCAACCCTCCATAGATTCGCTGCATATGTAACAAATGATGAACCTGTCCTTTTGTCTGTTTCGACCCAACCATGAGACACACTGTAAATGATACTGTATTTCACATTATCACCCTTCTTTGCAGCTCTCTGCATACAGCATATGATCTACACCCCTTTCTGTCTCTTATATAGCTCCAGGTCCACAAAGACAGAACCTCCGGTTTTTATCACATCAAGCCTGGGTCATATGCACCACCATTCTCTGCCTTTATCACACCCCGAGCCCAGGCCCTTCCTCCCTAACTGCTGCCAGGAGCACTTGTGTTCACTGAGCTTTATCCTCCCGATCACTCTCCGAGGAACTAGCCTCTGCTGCCCCATTATCTCCCCGGCATGTTGACTGAAGTACCACTGCAGTTTGCTCATGTTCAGAGCAAACTTGGTGAATGTGAGGCAGGGTCTCTGCGGGTTAAAATATTCAAATGAATTTCTTCGGTATGCTGCACTCATGGCCGACCTTTATGGATTCTTTACTCTTTATGTGAATAATTGATGTCCTGTGGCTGCTAGGATATTAGATATAGAAAAGACTTTAACCCTTTATTAATTCATTACACAATTCTGTCTTTTCCCAGGGCCCTTACTGAGCACACTCTCCATCTTTTTTTTCATTTCCAGTGAATAAGACATCCCATCTCAAGTAATTAGTTAATCGAGCATAAATAATATGGAAGGATGAGTATATGGAAATTCTGCCCTGCTCCTTTAAATTTCTTCAAGCCCACCCAAAGCCCTCTCCCATGGGTTCCCATGGCAACACCTTACAGGGGCTCAATATACGAGGCTGTTTGATTGTTCCTTGTAAAATAGTGTATAATGTATGGACCTTATTTTAATTCCAGTCTGGCGTTATTGATCTGTCTTTAATGATAGTTAATTAAAGCAATCATATAATTGATAGAATCTCATCTGTGTTTATCACTCTCCTCTGATTTTCCTCTATCTCTCTATCTATTAATAAAGTCAAGGTGAGGCATTAGTATCCCTCTGTAGTGCACTGAAGAAGAGGTGTTTATTATAGGTAGCCATTAACTAAGAGGGATCCCGTTCTTTTGAGGAAAATCCTTCACCGGGAGATTCCTGGGATCAAACTGTGTGAGTACATGCTTGATCTCAGCGACTGTGGCACTTTTTGAGAAAGAATTATGTCAAGGGGACAGTTCATGAGGTGGAGAATATAGCAACGCTGATAATTATGTTGTAAAAAAAAAAAATCTCTGATTTCTAAATGGGTTTAAAATATCATTTTGGTGACATAAAAAAAAAACCCAACCTGTAATTTTATTTCTGAAGATTTCCATGTTTTATGCATTTTCTCATTTCACACGCTTACCACAATTGTCTCCAGGCTGTCAGGATGCAGGTGAATCTTTTCAATTCAGATGAAGGTAAAACATTATTATGCATTCAATATAGGGCCTATTGCTTCACATTTTTGAATGTCATGTTATTTGTCTGGTTTCTGTATGACTGATATGAAGGTGATCTCTGATAGCAAGTATAGCATATGGCCAAGACATATTCAGAATCCTAATTTATTAGCAACTCTATATTGCTAAAAACTGTGCAAAACCAAGTCTACTTTAGGATTTTTTACACTTCAATCAGCAATCCAGTTGCAGAGTTAACAAATCTTGGGAACAGACCTTTATCTGATGTCCTTGTTCAGCAGGAGACTGTGATTTATTAGGCTCTGCACTGATGGCCTGCTATGACCAGCAGACCCTGCTCTTACTCTCCATACAGGGTGCAGACTGCTGCATGCAGTGGTGCCTGTAGCCACGGACCAAGAGCTCCCTCTATTGATGCTTCCTGGTATTGTATGAATACGGCTTCTAATAAAAGCTCCGCTAGAGAGGATATGGGATCTAGACTGATAATTAACTATCACAATAACTGTACTAAATTTACAGATTTATAAGATTTTACACTCCTATGTGTGTGTGAAATTAACAATCATGTCAGGCATTTTCTGTGACAAGAAAAACTATAAAGCATGTCCAGTATTCTCACAAAAGTAATTTATTGTGCCTCTTACTGTTTATATGGCTTTTCTTTGTATGACAAGAGTTGACATAAACAGAGGGTTGACAACACCTTGGCCATGTTGAGAAAGAAAACAAAAAAAAAAACAAACAAAAAAAAACACCTAAACAACAGGATCTCAATGTTCTGCTTGCATCATCATTGTTATTATCATCATCATCATCATGACGGCCATGCAGAGAGAGAAAGTGTTGAGGTTATCACAGACTGTGACAGCACCATACAGAGGACATTCACCCAATGACTGAAGACATGCTAAAGCACTCCCACCCAGCCACACACACACACACACACACACACACACATACACACACACATACACTCCAAATGAGGACACCTGTCCATATGCAGAAGGTGGGACCTCTCACTGCTGCAGTTCTAAGTTCATATTGCTTCAAATAGAGACAGCAAAAAAAAACAAAAAAAAACCTCTGTATATCAGCTGCGATTTCCCAGCTGAACACCTAGCGAGACATTTTGGCAATAAAGAAATGATACATGAGAACACATAATCCTCCACGGCTTCTTTAAAGAGAAGTGTGGATGCAAACGAGAAGACAAGATGATATAATGGCTTTTGGGATGAGAAGGCAGTTTGCTGCAGGGATGCCAGCACGAGCACAGGCGGGGCAGTGATGATGCTCCCCGCCCCCCGCCGGCAGAGGCAGACTGGCATCCAGGCTGTTTTTCAGACTTGTCACCTTCTATGTACACACAGAGGGGTTGAGCTGATCAAACTGAGTTAAGAATACACACATAAATATTGCCTGTTTCTAGCGTGCCCGCGAGCAGCTAGGGTTTGGTCCTTACTGAAAAGCCCTGAGTCTGATTCCATGTTGTCTTCCATAAGGATTCCTGCTTTTGACTTGCATATGTATTTGATCTTTTTTTTTTTTTTTGTCTTTTTGTCGATGCATATGTAGGTGTGCGGATGTTGTTGTCCTTATTGAAAATGTGCGTGTGTGTGTATTTATCTGTTTGTCGACATCATCAGGGAGTGCTCTAAGTTTGATTGTATTCAATATGTCTTCACTGTTGCCACTTGGACATGCTGATGTAGATAAGCTGACAGACTGACACTTGATCTACTCCCAGTGCACAAGATGTGCCTTACTTGAATACAAGATCTCAAAAGTGCTACATATATGGCCAAGTGTAAATCTCTGTCCAGGCACTCGATGCCAGGTTGGCACATCTGTTACAGCCGAGGGTAGACTGAAAGGGTGTATGTGAGTTTGTGTGTGTGTGTGGTGCATGTTAGTGCATGTGTGGGTGTGTGCTCT
Source organism: Myripristis jacobus (assembly GCA_900302555.1). Taxonomy (NCBI): domain Eukaryota; kingdom Metazoa; phylum Chordata; class Actinopteri; order Holocentriformes; family Holocentridae; genus Myripristis; species Myripristis jacobus. The sequence goes on along the minus strand of OMLB01040013.1, from coordinate 27,846 downwards.
GCTGTGAGGATCACCGGATCATGGCTAGTGTCCCTGCCAGTAGTCGAACTCGTCGTTTTCCAAAGATGACTCTTGATAACTTTGGCACATAGATAGTTTCCGCACTGACAGCATATGTTGGTTGCAAATGAGAGCAAAATAGAATAATGCCAATTCCCTGATAACACAAACTGGTTGAACCACTGCAACATAAAATTAGTCTACTGGGTTGATTATCATTGACATCCACAGCGAGCCAAAGTGCCCAAAAAGCCCCAGCTGTTTAGGGAGACCCAGCGAGCTCTGATTACTCTGCTTTCCTTCTGAATATCTTCTCAGGAAAGCTCTTCAAACAAAAACCTCATCTAAAGGATTCATATATAAAACCAGAATAACAAATAAAGACAAAAATATAATGGTATATAGATATGTATGGACTTATTCATAAATTGAAAAAATCAAGAAGAGAAAAAACTGAAATCAATATTCAAAAGCAACAACAGCCAAAAAAAGAAAAAAAAAGATTAGCATACTCAGTTTGGTTTTGCCCTGTACTCTTGTTTTCTTTTGAAAACTGTGCTTGTTGTAATCCATTGTTGGAATCAACTGTTCAGTTCTGGTGTCTGATTTGGCCATTCCTCTATTTAGATATAAACAATAATAGTAAAAAAGAGACATTTAGTTTTCTCAAAGAGATTAAGTTCTTTTTGTCACGCAGCTTCCCTCTTGGCTATGACAGGAGTTCATACAGTTGAGTGTCATCTCTCCTTTTGTTTTTCTGCTTTTCACTTGTCATGGACCATATGGCCTGAGTTAGAAGTGTCTGTACAGATAAGGCTCTGCTGTGCTCCTCTATGGAAGACACACTGATGTGCAGTAAGGAGAAAGAGGGGAGACGGGGGGTGGCCAGCATTTCTTGGGGGTGGGAGAGTGAATGGGTGGTTGTATTGTATGTCTGCAGAGGTGTGTGTGTGTGTGTGTGTGTGTGTGTGTGTGAATGTGTGAATGTGTGTACGTGCATGAGTGTGTGTGCAGTGTATGTGCAAGCTGCTCTCCTCACTGCGCCCTCCCAACATGGCCTTTCCTCGCGCCATCAATGGCAT